>WNWK01043792.1:0-15355 GCA_009830355.1 Cherax destructor | reverse complement strand
GGGAACTTTTATTATTATTATTATTATTATTATTATTATTATTATTATTATTATGCACTATCATTATTATTATTATTATTATGCACTATCATTATTATTATTATTCACTATTATTATTTTTATTATTTTTATGCACTATCATTATTATTATTATTTGAGTATAATTTCAGTACCTAATATTTGTGTCAGAACACAGATTGGCTATGATATCACAAGAACTACAGTCATACCTCGGATAATGATATTAATCCATCAGAGAGGGCGTATCTGTAACCGAATCAATCGTTAACCAAATCAATTTTCCCCATTAGAAATAATGGAAATAAAATTCATCCGTTCCAGACTTCCAAAAGTAGTAAAATAAAATATTTTTTAGAACTTTTTGACATTAAATAATACACAATTTAATGAACATTAAAGAAATTACATGTAAATATCGTACAATAACATGTCACTTACATTTATTGAAGAGTTGTTGATGTGTGGAGGACGGGAGGAGGGGAAAGGATGGAGTATAGTATGCTAGTGTTTGGAAGGGAAATCCCCTTCCATTAACACTGCAGGTGGCAAGTTCTTTTCTGGGGTTACTGGCCTTTTTTTTTAATGCCACACTCCCTGCATGAATGCTACACTCCCTGCATGAATGCTACACTCTGTGCCTGCTACCTCCCTGCTAATGCTACACTCCCTGCATGCCTGCTACACTCCCTGCATAATGCTACACTCCCTGCATGCCTGCTACACTCCCTGCATGCCTGCTACACTCCCTGCGTGAATGCTACACTCCCTGCATGAATGCTACACCCCATGAATGCTACACTCCCTGCATGAATGCTACACTCCCTGCATGAATGCTACACTCCCTGCATGAATGCTACACTCCCTGCATGAATGCTACACTCCCTGCATGAATGCTACACTCCCTGCATGAATGCTACACTCCCTGCATGAATGCTACACTCCCTGCATGAATGCTACACTCCCTGCATGAATGCTACACTCCCTGCATGAATGCTACACTCCCCATGAATGTAATATGCCTTTACACTCCTTGCGCCTGCACATGCGCATGAATGCTACACTCCGCATGACTACACTCTGCATGAATGCTACACTCCCTGCATGCTGCTACACTCCCTGCATGAATGTACACTCCCTGCATGCCTGCTACACTCCAGTGCACTCCCTGCATGCCTGCTACACTCGCTGCATGAATGCTACACTCCCTGCATGAATGCTACACTCTCTGCATGAATGCTACACTCCCTGCATGCCTGCTACACTCCCTGCATGAATGCTACACTCCCTGCATGCCTGCTACACTCCCTGCATGAATGCTACACTCCCTGCATGCCTGCTACACTCCCTGCGTGAATGCTACACTCCCTGCATGAATGCTACACTCCCTGCATGAATGCTACACTCCCTGCATGAATGCTACACTCCCTGCATGAATGCTACACTCCCTGCATGAATGCTACACTCCCTGCATGAATGCTACACTCCCTGCATGAATGCTACACTCACTGCATGAATGCTACACTCCCTGCATGAATGCTACACTCCCTGCATGAATGCTACACTCCCTGCATGAATGCTACACTCCCTGCATGCCTGCTACAATCCCTGCATGAATGCTACACTCCCTGCATGAATGCTACACTCCTTGCATGAATGCTACACTCCCTGCATGAATGCTACACTCCCTGCATGAATGCTACACTCCCTGCATATATGCTACACTCCCTGCATGAATGTTACACTCCCTGCATGCCTGCTACACTCCCTGCATGCCTGCTACACTCCCTGCATGCCTGCTACACTCCCTGCATGAATGCTACACTCCCTGCATGAATGCTACACTCCCTGCATGAATGCTACACTTTTTATCACAGGGCTGGCACTAGGAGCTTTCTTTGGACCCATGGTAGCTTATTTAGCAGTTGCAAGCACTAAAAACAGTGGAATAATGACAATATACTGGTATGAATGCGTGGGTGGTGGTCGCTCACTTGTAAACAATAGCACACTGACGCTCCCTGGAGTGCCACGCACAGCTAGGTGCCACGCGGACGCGTCCAGGACGAATATCGTAAACCGAAGCAATCATTGTAAACCGAGTCAATATTTTGACGTAAAAATGTATCGCTAACCGAATTTATCGTTATCCAACGCCATCGTTAACCGAGGTATGACTGTACTATAAATTGTGATTATGAGAACATAAAAATTATATAAATAAAAAAAAGTGAAAAAAAAGGTATATCGGCAACGATTCTGCAAGGGGCCGGACTCCTGTTGCTGTCAGGTGAGCATCCAGTGCCAACTTCTCTGCCTCATATCTCGGTAACTACTGACCCAAATTCTTTTTTTTTTATCCTATAACACTTAAAAAAATGTGCTCTTTATTTCTATATAAATAAATAATTTTTTTTTTTCAAAATATTCGGGGCACTGGGCGTGATAACGTAAATATACGTGTGGACTGTTTAAAGGTTAAAATCCCCACTAGCATTAGCACAAAACATAAGAGTTAGCCTGTCTTTCACAGGCTTGTGTCCTGGCAGTGCCTTTTCCTCCTGAGTAATGTAGGTCCTGTTGGGCATTTTATTCCAAAACAGGCCTGTTTCATCACAATTGAACACTTGTTTGGGTTTCAAATTTTCAGTCTTTATGTAGTCCTGAAACTCGTTTATGAATTTTTTACGTTTGTCTGAACTGGCAGCCTCGCCATGCCTTACATTGTGAATGCCACTACGCTTTAAAATCACTAGCACTACAATCAGCACTGGTTCCAGGTATTTTCTTTGCAAGATCGGCATGCAACTGCCTTGCCTTTTCACAAATGATTGTCTCCGACACACTATCACCCGCTAACTCTTTATCCTTGATCCACACCAGCAACAATTTCTCAACATTGTTGACTATTTGTGGTCTATTTTTGGTTAGCATATCAACACCTTTTGCAACATCAGCTTCCTTGATTTGTTCCTTCTTTGCCAGGATAGAACCGATAGTTGACTTGTTTTTGCCATACTATATCCTGGTAAGTTCAAAAATTCGCACACCACTCTCGTATTTTTGTATAATTTCCTTCTTCATGTCTATGGTGTTTCTCACTTTCTTCACCACAGGGGTACCACTAGGAACTTTCTTGGGACCCATGGTAGCTTATTTCACAGTCGCACTTAAAGAACAAGCTCCAAACACAATTAATTAATTGTGAAATGTTTGGATGAGCGTGCAGGGTAATGTTCACTCAAGGGTAAACAATGCTAGACTGGCTCAAAATGCCTGCGCGGTGAGGCGCGTGCAAGCACCTGGGCGGACAGGTCTCGTAAGCACTCGTTTGAAAAACGGGACACATTCGATGGGCGGGACAAAATTTGTTCAAAAAAAGTGTTCGAAATTCCATTTGTTCGATTGCCGAGGCGTCCGAAACTCGGGGTTCCACTGTAATACGTATAATAATACAGTGGACCCTCGGTTTTCGTACAGCTAACAACTCGAACAATTATGAAAGTGTATTTTTGTAAGTGCTTTTGTAAGTGTATTTTTGGGGGTCTAAAACGACTAATCTAATTTACATTCGTCCTTATGGGAACAAATTCGTTTGGTAACGGCACTCGAACAGCATTCTGGAAAGTATTATCAACGAAAACTGAGGGTCCACTGTAATACATAGTAGTATAATAATATATAATACGTAATAATAATAATATAATGTATGTACTGTATAATAATAATACAGTCAACCCCCGGTTCTCGTCGGTAATCCGTTCCAGAGGGCCCGTCAACCACCGGTTTGGTCGAACTCCGATTCTATTTTCCCCATAAGAAAAGGCTGGTTCGAAAATTTCAAGAAGCGAAGTGGCATACACAATGTTGTAAGGCATCAAGAGGCTGCTAGTTCAGACAAACATGCGGCTGAAAAATTCATAAGTGAATTCAAGGACTATGTATAGACTGAAGAATTTGTCCCCCAACAAGTATTCAATTGTGACGAAACAGGCCTCTTTTGGAAGAAAATGCCAAAGAGGACCTACATCACACAGGAGGAGAAGTGAACTCCTTTATTTATGGTCTGATTTCTTTCATTTTTGGTGTATGTTAAGAAGCGTCTTTCCATCAAATATTGCCCAAGTTTCAATAAGATAGTCCAACAAACAACTGAGATTCAATTCCCTAAATCAAGAGCAAGAGCCCCTCACCAGCGTCAAGGAACCTTCCTTGAAACCCACTCGCATCTGGAAATTTTGATCGCTTTTGGAAGCAAGAAATTGACCAAGCGACTGCTCGTATCTGGAAAAACTCGCACGTGGATGCACTTGTGAGTGGAGGTTCCACTGTATATATCAGGTTTCTATGTTATTTATATTGTTTATTAAGTCATATTAGATGGATTGTGATAAATAAATAAGCTGCAGAGATGATGATAGCAAAATGTTCAAGGAGTATTTTGTCCTGTCTCCAGACAAACTCTCATTGGCCGCCGACACCGCCACATATACAATGACATATTTTATTCATTCTAGAGTATATATCAGGTTTCTATGTTATTTATATTGTTTATTATGTCATATTAGAAGAATTGTGATAGATAAATAAGTACGCTGAGGTCAGTGGTCACGTGTGGTCATACCTGTCCTAAGCTGTCTGGAAATTAGTGTGGGGTGTTACTGAGCACATGGCTTGCTGCAGTGTTTTAGAATCTCAGGCTAAAGTGTTTAAGAAGGAAGTTCTACTTCTTCAGGAGGAAAATAGGAGGCTGAAGCTTCGCCTAGATGGATTTGGGAGTGAGTGTGAGATGGTTGGTGCTGGTAAGGAGGAAATGGTTACCAACAGTGAGAGTGGCAGCCGCTTTAAGTGGCAAGTGGTTCACAATTCAGGAAGAAGGAAGATAAGGAAGGTTAATAGAGATGTGAAGGTAGGAAATCAATTCTGTTCTCCAGGACGAGTGTACTTCAGTGGTTAGTGAGGTTAAAGGTACCACTGACTCCCCTGCTAATCAAGGTAAGAATATTCTGATTGTGGGAGATTCTCAGGTAAGATATATGGACCGTGCTTTTTGTAACAGAGATAGGAAATTCAGACAGAGGGTGTGCCTCCCAGGAGCTGGTGTTGGTGACATAGTGAGCAGGTTGGATAATATTATGTCAGGTAATGGGAACAAGCCCATTATCTGTCTTAGTGCTGGTGGAAATGACATTGGGAAGGGCAGGAGACAGGAGCTACTAGATAAGTACAGGTCAGCCATAGTAGTCAGGTCTAAGGGAGGGATCCCAATCATATGTAGCATTTTGCCTAGAAAGGGAGTGGGTAATGAATGGATGTCTAGGGCAATTGGTATAAATTCCTGGCTAGACAGGTACTGCAAGGAACTTGCAATCCCATTTATTGATAACTGGGACAAATTCTATGGCAAACGTGATATGTATGCAAGGGATGGGGTTCATCTCTCTGGGGCTGGAGTGGTTGCATTAGCCAATTCGATTGAGGGGGTCATTGGAGACTTATCTAGGACTTTAAACTGATAGATTATAGAGGTATGGGTGTTTGTGGGAAACAATCAGGCTGTAGTATTAGGGTTGGAAACAGCAGATATTACCAGGATACCTCAGGGATATGTTTAAAAGACAATATTCAAAATAAAGTTGCTAGTAAAGGCAAAGTAACTGATCAACAAAAGGTTTACTATACAAATAGTAGGAGTCTAAGAAATAAGATAGATAAGCTAAGATTACTTGCAAGTGCAGGTAATATAGATATTATTGCTACAGAGACCTGGTTCAACCTGAAAGATAGAGAAATGCCTTCTGAGTGCAACATACAGGGTTATAAACTATTCCACACTGTTAGGGTCAACAGGAAGGGTGGTGGAGTGGAGTGGTGATATATGTCAGAGATAATTTAAATTGTTGTGTTAGACAGGATATAAGATTAGAAACATAGGACACAGAATCTGTTTGGCTACAGTTTCTCGAGGGTCATGAAAAATTTATTTTGGGTGTGATTTACAGGCCCCCAAGCCTTGATAGGGAGTGCAGTAAACTGCTATGGGACGAAATTTATAAGGCGTCTAGATATGAAAATGTTGTGTAATGGGAGATTTTAACTTTAGACAAATTGATTGGAACAATGTGACAGGAAATCTTGAGTCTAGTGACTTTCTTGATACGGTTCAGGATTGTTTTTTAAAACAGTTTATGACAGAACCAACTAGAGGTAGCAACTTGCTTGATTTGGTTCTTGCCAACAAAGAATCACTAATTAATAAACTTAAGGAAAGCAATCACAAATCACTTAGTTTCAATATATCATGGAATTACCCAGATAACTGCAATCAAGTCTCTGTTCCAGACCTTCGCTTAGCCGACTTCATGGGGCTGAGAAATTGCCTAGGTGGGCTAAATTGGGATGACCTGACTATGGGTCAGGTAGGTGGTTTTGGTTGCCAATATGACGTTTTTCAGATAGTCTTCTTGTAGGTTCGCCGGTACGTCCGGCCCGGGTCTTCTCCAAATGGTGACCCGGCTCAGATAGTAGTTCTAGCTGCCCAGACAACTTTTGTTTCGAGTAGGGAAATTAGATCTAACAAAAATTATCCTAAATGGATGAATAATAGATTAAAACATCTCATTGGTCAAAAGAGAGGTATATATAGTGGTATCAAAAGAGGGGATATGCAGATAAGAAATCAATATTTTCAATTAAAGAAAGAAATAAAAAAAGGAATAAGAAAAACCAAAAGGGATTATGAGGCTAAGGTTGCAAGGGATTCAAAGACTAACCCAAAAGGGTTCTTTCAGGTATACAGAAGTAAGATTAGGGACAAGATAGGCCCACTTAAGAGTAACTCAGGTCATTTCACTGAAAGTGATAAGGATTTGTGTGAAATTTTCAATACTTACTTCCTCTCAGTTTTTACTCAGGAAGATACTAGTGAAATTCAAGAAATAATAAATTATGTAGAACAGGAAGATAATAAACTATGCTCAGTTGGGGTAACTAGTGACATGGTCCTCAGACAAATAGATAAATTAAAACCTAACAAATCCCAAGGCCCTGATAAACTGTTTGCAAGAGTTTTACAGGAATGTAATGAGGAATTTAGCAAACCTTTGACAAATCTTTTCAATATATCACTACAAACTGGCATAGTGCCAGACAAGTGGAAAATGGCAAATGTAATACCTATTAACAAGGCAGGTGACAGGTCCTTAGCTTCGAACTATAGACCAATAAGCCTTACCTCCATAGTTGGTAAATTTATGGAATCAATAATTGCTGAAGCAATTCATAGCCATCTTGAAAGGCATAAATTGATTAATGAATCTCAACATGGTTTTACTAAGGGACATTCATGTCTTACGAATTTACTAACTTTTTCACTAAGGTGTATGAGGAGGTAGATCATGGTAATGAATATGATATTGTGTATATGGACTTCAGTAAGGCTTTCGATAGAGTTCCACATCAGAGGCCATTGAGGAAACTTAAGGCACATGGAATAGGAGAAATTTTTTCATGGGTAGAGGCATGGTTGACAAATAGGCAGCAGAGAGTTTGCATAAATGGGGAGAAATCAGAATGGGGGCACGTCTCAAGTGATGTCCCACAGGGGTCAGTTTTGGGCTCCTTGTTGTTCACAATTTACATAAACGACATAGATGAGGGAATAAATAGAAACATAAACAAATTTGCTGATGACACCAAAATAGGCTGTCTAATTCATTCTAATGAGGACATTAGAGCACTCCAGGATGATTTGAATAGACTGATGCAGTGGTCGGAGAAGTGGCAGATGCAGTTTAATGTGTAGACAAATGCTTGTGATTGCGAAAAGGATTTAGGAGTTCTGCTTAGCAGTAATTTGAAACCAAGACAACAGTGCATAAGTGTTCGCAATAAAGCTAACAGAATCCTTGGTTTCATATCAAGAAGTATAAATAATAAAAGTCCTCAGGTTGTTCTTCAACTCTATATATCCTTGGTTAGGCCTCATTTAGATTATACTGCACAGTTCTGGTCACCATATTACAGAATGGATATAAATGCACTGGAAAATGTTTAGAGGAGGATGACAAAGTTGATCCCATGTATCAGAAATCTTCCCTATAAGGATAGACTGAGGGCCCTGAATCTGCACTCTCTAGAAAGGCGTATAATTAGGAAAGATATGATTGAGGAGTATAAATGGAAAACAGGAATAAATAAAGGGGATGTAAATAGCATGTTGAAAATATCCAGCCAAGACAGGACTCGCAGCAATGGTTTCAAGTTAGAAAAGTTCAGATTCAGGAAGGATATAGGAGAGCACTGGTTTGGTAATAGAGTTGTGGATGAGTGAAACAAACTCCCAAGCACCATCATAGAAGCTAAGACATTGTGTAGTTTTAAAAATAGGTTAGATAAATACTTGAGTGGGTGTGGGTGGGTGTGAGTTGGACCTGACTAGCTTGTGCTACTAGGTCTTATGCCGTGCTGCCTCCTTAAGTGGAAGTGACCTGAGTACCTGGAGTTTACCTGGAGAGGGTTAACTCCAGGTAGTCAGGTCTAAGCAGGGGAGTGATGGACCTGCCTCGCATGGGTCAGTAGGCCTGCTGCAGTGTTCCTTTTTATGTTCTACAGATTTATACACTGACTTCGAGAGTGTATAAATCTGTAGTGGAGGGAAGGCGGGGTAGGGGTCGGCCTAGGAAAGGTTGGAGGGAGGGGGTAAAGGTTTTGTGTGCGAGGGCCTTGGACTTCCAGCAAGCATGTGTGAGCGTATTTGATAGGAGTGAATGGAGACAAATGTTTTTTAATACTTGACGTGCTGTTGGAGTGTGAGCAAAGTAACATTTATGAAGGGATTCAGGGAAACCAGCAGGCCGGACTTGAGTCCTGGAGATGGGAAGTACAGTGTCTGCACTCTGAAGGAGGGGTGTTAATGTTGCAGTTTTATAACTGTAGTGTAAAGCACCCCTCTGGCAAGACAGTGATGGAGTGAATGATGATGAAAGTTTTTCTTTTTCAGGCCACCCTGCCTTGGTGGGAATCAGCCGATGTGTTACTAAAAAAAAAAAAAATTAGGGAAATTATTGAAGTATTTTATGGTGCCTAGAATTCCACTGGAACAAATTAATTCCATTTCAGTTCATTTAAATGAGGAAAATTGACTCTGCAAACGAGCAAATCCAGATGCGAGCAATGTCACGGAACAGATTAAACTCGTTAGTGAAGGTTACACTGTATGTTGAACTGTGTGAAATTGACCAAAAAAAACAAATTCTGATCACATTATTGGATAGTTGATTGGGCAGTTTCTTGTGCTCAATCGATATAGCTAAGAATTTGGTTGACTGGAATAATGTAATTGGCTTAAAATGTGAGTCAAAGTTGGCAGATTCACTGATGCGTAAGTACTGCTGATGCAGCAAAATTGGCAAGCGTAATTTCGTCAATTTTCCATCAAATTTCATACTTTTTGTTTTATTACCTTCAGAAAAAGATCACAAAATTTCATAAGAATTTTTTTTTTTTTTTTTTTGAAAACTCTTGGACCCTGTGGACAAGTTTCAAATCGGGGGTCTGGACCATGAAAGGGTTAAAGTGTATCTTACCACTGCTAGCAGTATCTGTTGTTTGGGTGTTTGATAAGGGCACCTAAAAAACCCAGTCAGCTTATAAATCTGGTCAGAGAATGACTTATTTTTTGAATGAATCTAGTTGGGTGTTAAGGACACCTAGAAACTCCATCAGCTTTTGACACCAGTCAGTGGATCACTTAATTTTTAAATGAATACGGTCAGTGATTTTGGACTAGTTCGTGAAAGGACTACTGAAATATTATTTAACAGTAAAAGGACACAAATGCAACTAATGTGACATTTTATTGTGGCAACATTTCGCTCTCCAGGAGCTTTTTCAAGCCGTTACGGCTTGAAAAAGCTCCTGGAGAGCGAAACGTTGCCACAATAAAATGTCACATTAGTTGCATTTGTGTCCTTTTACTTAACATATTGTCGGTAATTCTACCAATATTAATACATTATTTAACAGAGTAATATCAGATATCTTCCCTATGAGGACAGACTGAGGGCCCTGAATCTGCACTCTCTAGAAAGGTGTAGAATTAGCAGGGATATGATTGAGGTGTATAAATGGAAAACAGGAATAAATAAAGGGGATGTAAATAGCGTGCTAAAAATATTTAGCAAGGACAGGACTTGCAGCAATGGTTTTAAGTTGGAAAAATTCTGATTCAGGAATGATATAGGAAAGCACTGGTTTGGTAATAGAGTTGTGGATGAGTGGAACAAACTTGAGTACCATCATAGAAGCTAAGACATTTTAAAAATAAGTTGGATAAATACAGGTGTGGGTGTGAGTTGGACCTGACTAGCTTATGCTAGTAGGTCTGATGCTGTGCTCCTTCCTTAGGTGGATGTGACCTGACCTGACTAGGTGGGTCATTGGTTTAAGCTGGTAGGTGACTTGGACCTGCATCGCATGGGCCAGTAGGCCTGCTGCAGTGTTCCTTCTTATGTTCTTATGCGTTCGGTTTGATACAAAAAGTATAACTTGTGTGTTGGAGAAACCGGTGACTTCTGGCAGCTCCTACTGATGAACGACCTGAGATGGGCATTTCTATATCACTGTACAGTGGTACCTCGACATACGAGCAGCTCAAAACTCGAACACTTATGTAAGTGTATTTCTGTAAGTGCTTTTGTAAGTGTATTTTTGGGGGTCTGAAATGGATTAATCTAATTTACATTATTTCTTATGGGAACAAATTCGTTCGGTATCGGCACTCGAACAGCATTCTGAAATGAATTAAGCTCCTAACTCGAGGTACCACTGTATTTAACTTTTCTTACTTCCTTCCTAACTCCACCACACTAATTACGTATTATGGTATCACTGTTTAGCTAAGGTATAGCTACTGGGGTATAAAATTTACTGGAGAAGTATTGGCTTTCTGTTCAGTATACTGCAATCCCTGCCAACTCTACAATTTTTAGTTTTATTACTATACTCTTCTTATTTCTACAAGATGAACTTCTCGTAACTCACAAGAAAGAAAAGATAAATTCTAGTTTCACTCTCATCCTATTCTTCATCCTCATACCTGACATAGACAGAGATGAAGCCATAGCTCTGTGTCTTCCTTTGTGGATGACACTCGAATTGCCATGACAGTGTCCTCCATCGAAGACACCGCAAGACTCCAAGTGGACATCAAGCAAATCTTCAAATGGGCCACTCAAAACAACATGAAGATCAATGAAGAAAAATTTTGACTACTCAGATATGGAAAACTTGAGGAAATTAAAACTGTATCAGGGTATACAACAAATTCTAACCATACAATAGGTGGCCCGGTGGTCTGGTGGCTTGAGCTCTCGCTTCACACACGGAGGGTCCGGGTTCGATTCCCGGCGGGTGGAAACATTTCGACGTGTTTCCTTACACCTGTTGTCATGTTCACCTAGCAGCAAATAGGTACCTGGGTTGTTAGTCGACTGGTGTGGGTCGCATCCTGGGGGACAAGATTAAGGACCCCAATGGAAATAAGACAGACAGTCCTCGATGACGCACTGACTTTCTTGGGTTATCCTGGGTGACTAACCCTCCGGGGTTAAAAATCCAAAGAAATCTTATCTTATCTTAATAGAGCAAAAAAGTAATCAGGACTTGGGAGTGATAATGTCAGAGGATCTCACCTTCAAAGACTACAACAATGTATCTAATGCATGTGCTACAAAAATGATAGGATGGAAAATGAGAACCTTTAATAAACTAGGGACACCAAGCCCATGATGATCCTCTTCAAATTGCTTGTTCTGTAAGCTTAATTTAACCATGGGAAGTGACCTAAAACAAGAAAGACATTTCTGGATCTGCTTCAGTGAGATGGAAAGCTGGTTGATCATAAGATAAGCACAGTGGAACCTCAGCTTATTTTTCAGGATATGAAAAGCCGCTTGGTCAATTTTTTGCTTCTGGATACGAACGAAATTTCAGGATGCAAACTTCCACCTCAAGGGAGGATCCTTGGTGAGGGGCTCTTGATCTAGGGAATTATGCTCCAGTTCCCTAAATTAATAATAATAATAATTATTATTATTATTATAATAATACATACATACTAATAATAATACGTATAATATATAATATAATAATAGTACAATCATGGTACGGAACCTGTCCAGTGCCCAGCGCACATACAAAGCCCGCAAGC
Source organism: Cherax destructor (assembly GCA_009830355.1). Lineage (NCBI taxonomy): Eukaryota > Metazoa > Arthropoda > Malacostraca > Decapoda > Parastacidae > Cherax > Cherax destructor. The sequence continues at coordinate 3,126 of WNWK01043792.1, read as the reverse complement.
CCGCCTCCCACACACATTCTCAGGCAGTGTAGCATTGTTGCTGGTTGAGTGAACATTATCCTCTGAGTTCATACAATTTAGGGAACTGAGCATAATTCCTAGATCAAGAGCCCCTCACCAAGGATCCTCCCTTGAGGTGGAAGTTTGCATCCTGAAATCAATTCAAGACTCTTCTAAAATCACCTACTACCCTATACTAAATACTCATACTGTAACAAATTTCCAAACCCAATGTTATTTTACTTAAGATAATCTCAGTTTTATATTGTCATCCTCCTTAACACTTTGCAATTTCATATCATCATATTGTCATTTTAATTAGTATAGTATCATCATTTTGTTAATTTGAAATAAAATATATAACTAGAAGAAACTCAATAAATTTCTCTAGTATTGTTATTTTACTAGTATAGCATCAACATATTGTAACTTGAAATAAAATAAACAACTAGAATAAACTCAACCAATTTCTCTAGTATTGTCTTTTTAATAGTATGTATAATCATATTGTAATTTGAAATAATATATAACTAGAATAAACTCAATCAATTTCTCTAGTATTAAGTACTTAGTGAATAAGTCTTTAGAATAAGCTGCCCTAATGCCATGGCATGCCAGTGGCTCTCCTTGCATTACAGTTTTATAATTGTAACTACCAATAACTATGTATACAACTTGAACGAAATAAAAAATTATTATTATTATTATATATTATTATTATTATTATTATTATTATTATTATTATTATTAACAATCCATTGTTTTTGCCCTTGATTATTGTGTGTGACTGCTAAATAAGCCACCATGGGCCCAAAGAAAGCTCCTAGTGTCAGTCCTTTGGTAAAGAAAGTGAGGAACACCATAGAATTAAAGAAAGAAATCATAGCAAAGTATCAAAGTGGAGTTGATAAAGGCTATAGCACCAGCCAGCGATAAAGTGTAGCATTAACAGTGTAGCAAGTAAGCCATTAATCAAAAGAAAATGCGACACGAAACTTAACTCCTCCATTGTTTGTTTGAGGAATATAGGGGCACTGAGACCAGAGCTGCCCTCTGCCAACATCTCCTCCAAGGTAAGTGTGAATATTTCTTATTTATAAATTAAAGTGTAAATATTTATTTATAAATTAAAGTGTAAATATTTCTTATTTATAAATTATGTACATTGTGTGAATAGAAGTGGTGGCGGCCTACTGCTGCTGCCGACCACCACCAGCAGTATATGTACAGCTTATGGCCAGTGGCCCTTAAACCCAACAACAATAACACTTCTGCCAGTTCCCTCATACATAATGACATATTTTATTCATTCTAAAGTATATATCATATTTCTATGTTATTAATATTGTTTATTATGTCATATTAGATGAATTGTGATAGATAATAAGCCGTAGAGCTTATAAAATTGAAGCATTTTGTCCTGCCTCCCAACACTAAACTCGCCTCCTCTCTCCTCCTCTCCATCTTCCATACACCAACAAGAGTCGCCAATAAAGGTAAGTGTGATGTTAAATGTTCATTTATACATGTTATTAGTGCTTTATATTTATTTGTCATTCTTTTCTGTATGTAAATCTACAGTGGACCCTCGGTTTTTCTTCACTCCAAATTCAAACAATTATATAAGTGTATTTTTGTAAGTGCTTTTGTAAGGGTATTTTTGGAGGTCTGAAACGACTAATCTAATTTACATTTGTCCTTATGGGAGCAAATTCGTTCGGTAACGGCACTCAAACAGCATTCTGGAAAGAATTTTCAATGAAAACTGAGGGTCCCCTGTACATTTAATCTCTAAAAAAAATTTTTTTTTTAATACTACTGGGTGTCTGAAATGGATTAATTGAATTTACATTATTTCTTATGGGGAAAATGGCTTCAGTTTTCATTGATTCCAGTTTTAGTCGATCCCTCTGGAACGGATTAAACACGAAAACGGAGGGTTGACTGTACAGTCAAACAATTATATAAGTGTATTTTTGTAAGTGCTTTTGTAAGGGTATTTTTGGAGGTCTGAAACGACTAATCTATAATAATAATAATAATAATATAATATTTTTATTTCGATGCATGATACAAGTGTACATTGTTATTGGTAGTTACAATTAAAAACTGTAATGCAAGGAGAGCCACTGGCATGCCATGGCATTAGGGGAAGCTTATTCTAAAGACTTATTCATTAAGTACTTAATGCTAGAGAAATTGATTGAGTTTATTCTAGTTCTGTATTATTTAAAATTATAATATGATTATACATACTATTAAAAGACAATACAAGAGAAATTTGTTGAGTTTAATCTAGTTGTATATTTTAATTCAAGTTACAATATGTTGATGCTATACTAGTATAATAACAATACTAGAAAAATTTATTGAGTTTCTTCTAGTTATATATTTTATTTCAAATTAACAAAATGATGATACTATAATATTTTAAAATGACAATATGATGATATGAAATTGCAACAAGTGTTAAGGAGGATGACATATAAAATTGAGATTATCTTAAGTAAAATAACATTGGGTTTGAAAGTTTGTTACAGTATGAGTATTTAGTATAGGGTGAGTAGGTGATTTTTGAGAAGAGTCTTGAATTGAATTTACATTTATCCTTATGGGAGCAAATTGTTCGGTAACGGCACTCAAACAGCATTCTGGAAAGAATTTTCAATGAAAACTGAGGGTCCCTGTACATTTAATCTCTAAAAAATTTTTTTTTAATACTACTGGGTGTCTGAAACGGATTAATTGAATTTTACATTATTTCTTATGGGGAAAATGGTTTCAGTTTTCATTGATTAAAGTTTTAGTCGATCCCTCTGGAATGGATTAAACACGAAAACGGAGGGTTGACTGTACAGTGGACCCTTGAAATTTGTCCAACTTGAATATCGTGGAAATTTGAAAATCAGCAACTTTTTCGCCAAAATATTGGCTTGATTTTCATGATTTGGCTTAGAAATTGGCGGTCGTATGAAACACGCCCGAGTGGCCTCTAGCCGCCAGGGCACTTAACCTTTTAAAAATGCCCCCACGTAGATCTACGTTTACGGCGTAGTGCTCCGAACATAGATCTACGTTTTTTTTAAATGTTTTTAACCTTGCCAAAAAGCCTGAGTTGCCTAGACA
>WNWK01043791.1:0-15356 GCA_009830355.1 Cherax destructor | reverse complement strand
AAAATCGAATTCTTATAATCAACTGCCTCAAAAGCCTTACAAAAAAAGTTAATAAATTAGTTGGGGCGGGAACGCCCCTGGTGAATCCTTTTGGAGTATCATTAATCAAATTATGCCTATCGAGATGGTTTTTATGTTATCAGCTATAATCACTCTAATAATTTGCCTACAATTGAAGTTAGACTTATTGGGGGGTAATTTGATGGTAACGATTTGTCCGCTTTAAAAAATAGGAATTACATTAGCCATCTTCCACGTATCAGACACTACACCTGTTTGAAGAGATAGGTTAAAAATGTTAGTTAAGGTTCACAGAGTTCAATTTTGCATTCCTTAAGAACCCTTGAAAAAGCTCATCAGGGCCTGGCGATTTATTTTGCTTCAAACGTCAATCTGTTTGATAACCATTTCGCTTAGTGACTGTGATCCCTTAATTTATTTTCTTCAGGCCACTAAAATACCTAATTCTTGGGATATTATTAGTGTCTTCCTGAGTGAAAACCGAGAGAAAATAATTATTAAAAATAGAGCACATTTCATTCTCTTTGTCAGTAAGATACCCATAATTATTTTTAAGGGACCTATCTTATCTCTAACTTTTGTTCTATACACCTGGAAAAATTTTTGGGTTAGTTTTCGAATCCCTAGCAACTTTAATTTCGTAGTCCCGCTTAGCTTTTCTTATCCCCTTTTAACGTCCTCTTAATGTCAATATACTGATTCGTAAGATGACCTCACCTCTTTTGATACGCCTATAAATTCCTTTCTTCTGCCCAAAAAGATATTTGAGCCTATTATTCATCCATTTTGGGTCATTTCTATTCGATCTAATTTCTTTATATGGGATAAATGTTCTTTGGGCAGCATGTATAGTGTTCAGAAAACTGTCATATTGATAGCTCTCTTCATTACCCCAGTCCACAGATGATAAGTGTTCTCTAAGTCCATTGTAATCTGCTAAGCGAAAATCTGGGACCGTTACTGAGTTATTCCTACTATGAAACTTCCATTCAATGCCAAAGGTAATTGATTTGTGGTCGCTTGCGCCGAGTTCCTCTGTAATTTCTAAATTATTAACAAGGGTTTCCTTGTTTGCAGAACTAAGTCAAGCAGATTATTTCCTTGTAGGTTCTGTCACAAACTGCTTCAAAAACAATCTTGAACTACTTCTAAGAAATCGTTAGATTCTAAATTCCCAGTCAAAAAATTCCAATCAATTTGACTAAAGTTGAAGTCACCCAGAATAACTACGTTATCGTGCATTGTGGCCTTAACAATTTCCTCCCATAGTAGTCTCCCTTGGTCCCTACATCATTAGTAAGGCCTCACCTAGATTACGCAGCTCAGTTCTGGTCTCCATATTACAGAATGGACATAAATTCGTTAGAAAACATTCAGCGTAGAATGACTAAATTAATACATAGCATTAGAAATCTTCCTTACGAAGAAAGATTGAAGACCCTAAAATTACATTCACTTGTAAGACGTAGAATGAGGGGAGACATGATCGAGGTATACAAGTGGAAAATGGGTATTAACAAAGGGGATATAAATAAGGTCTTGAGGATATCTCTCCAAGAGAGAACCCGCAATAATGGATTCAAGAACATAAGAACATAAGAAAGGAGGAACACTGCAGCAGGCCTGTTGGCCCATTCTAGGCAGGTCCTTCACATTCCATCCCACCAACAGAATATTTGTTCAACTTAATTTTCAATGCTACCCAAAAAATAAGCTTTGATAATTTTATTTACTCATGTGCAATTCCCACTCAAATCCAACCCCTTTCACTCATGAATTTATCCAACCTAAATTTAAAACTACCCAAGGTCCTTGCTTCAATAACCCTACTAGGCAGACTGTTCCATTCATCAACTACCCTATTTCCAAACCAATACTTTCCTATATCCTTTCTAAATCTAAACTTATCTAACTTGAATCCATTATTGCGGGTTCTCTCTTGGAGAGATACCTCAAGACCTTATTTATATCCCCTTTGTTAATACCCATTTTCCACTTGTATACCTCGATCATGTCTCCCTCATTCTACGTCTTACAAGTGAATGTAATTTAAGGGTCTTCAATCTTTCTTCGTAAGGAAGATTTCTAATGCTATGTATTAATTTAGTCATTCTACGCTGAATGTTTTCTAACGAATTTATGTCCATTCTGTAATATGGAGACCAGAACTGAGCTGCGTAATCTAGGTGAGGCCTTACTAATGATGTATAAAGCTGTAATATAACGTCTGGACTTCTGTTGCTAACACTTCTTGATATAAATCCAGTAATCTATTTGCCTTATTACGTACGCTTAGGCATTGCTGTCTTGGTTTAAGGTTGCTGCTTACCATCACCCCCAAGTCCTTCTCGAATCTGTATGGCTAAGTTCTACGTTATTTAACTTATAAGTGCTTGGGTTATGGACACCCGAGCTTTAGAACTTTGCATTTATCTACATTGAACTGCATCTGCCATTTTTCTGACCAGGAATTGAGTTTGTCTAAATCCTCCTGTAGTTCACTGACATCTACGTCTGAATCGATTATCCTACCTATCTTCGTGTCATCAGAATTTGCTCATATCACTAGAAATTCCTCGTCAAGGTCATTTATATATATTATAAAAACAACGGGCCCAAAACCGATCCCTGAGGAACGCCACTTGTTACAGATCCCCACTCCGATTTAACCCCATTTATGCACACCTCTGCTTCCTATTGGTGAGCCATGACTCGATCCATGACAACACTTTTCCCCAATGCCATGAGCAGCCACTTTCTTTAACAGTCTCTGATGTGGTACTCTATCAAAAGCCTTACTAAAATCCAAATAAACGATATCGAATTCTTTATCATTATCAACTGCCTCAAAAGCCTTACTGAAAAAGTTAATAAATTAGTTAGGCAGGAACGGCCCTGGTGAATCCATGTTGAGTATCATTAATCAAATTATGCCTATCGAGATGGCTTCTTATGTTATCAGCTATAATCGACTCTAATAATTTGCCTACAATTGAAGTTAGACTTATTGGGCGGTAATTTGATGGTAACGACTTGTCCCCTGCTTTAAAAATAGGAATTACATTAGCCATCTTCCACGTATCAGACACTACACCTGTTTGAAGAGATAGGTTAAAAATGTTAGTTAAGGGTTCACAGAGTTCAATTTTGCATTCCTTAAGAACCCTTGAAAAAGCTCATCAGGGCCTGGCGATTTATTTTGCTTCAAACGGTCTATCTGTTTGATAACCATTTCGCTAGTGACTGTGATACTACATAATTTATCTTCTTCAGGCCCACTAAAATACCTAATTCTTGGGATATTATTAGTGTCTTCCTGAGTGAAACCAGAGAAAATAATTATTAAAAATAGAGCACATTTCATTCTCTTTGTCAGTAAGATACCCATAATTATTTTTAAGGGGACCTATCTTATCTCTAACTTTTGTTCTATACACCTGGAAAAATTTTTTGGGTTAGTTTTCAATCCCTAGCAACTTTAATTTCGTAGTCCCGCTTAGCTTTTCTTATCCCTTTTAACGTCCCTCTTAATGTCAATATACTGATTCGTAGATGACCTCACCTCTTTTGATACGCCTATAAATTCCTTTCTTCTGCCCTAAAAGATATTTGAGCCTATTATTCATCCATTTTGGGTCATTTCTATTCGATCTAATTTCTTTATATGGGATAAATGTTCTTTGGGCAGCATGTATAGTGTTCAGAAAACTGTCATATTGATAGCTCTCTTCATTACCCCAGTCCACAGATGATAAGTGTTCTCTAAGTCCATTGTAATCTGCTAAGCGAAAATCTGGGACCGTTACTGAGTTATTCCTACTATGAAACTTCCATTCAATGCCAAAGGTAATTGATTTGTGGTCGCTTCGCGAGTTCCTCTGTAATTTCTAAATTATTAACAAGGGTTTCCTTGTTTGCCAGAACTAAGTCAAGCGATTATTTCCCTTGTAGGTTCTGTCACAAACTGCTTCAAAACAATCTTGAACTACTTCTAAGAAATCGTTAGATTCTAAATTCCCAGTCAAAAAATTCCAATCAATTTGACTAAAGTTGAAGTCACCCAGAATAACTACGTTATCGTGCATTGTGGCCTTAACAATTTCCTCCCATAGTAGTCTCCCTTGGTCCCTACATCATTAGTAAGGCCTCACCTAGATTACGCAGCTCAGTTCTGGTCTCCATATTACAGAATGGACATAAATTGTTAGAAAACATTCAGCGTAGAATGACTAAATTAATACATAGCATTAGAAATCTTCCTTACGAAGAAAGATTGAAGACCTAAAATTACATTCACTTGTAAGACGTAGAATGAGGGGAGACATGACGAGGTATACAAGTGGAAAATGGGTATTAACAAAGGGATATAAATAAGGTCTTGAGGATATCTCTCCAAGAGAGAACCCAATAATGGATTCAAGAACATAAGAACATAAGAAAGGAGGAACACTGCAGCAGGCCTGTTGGCCCATTCTAGGCAGGTCCTTCACATTCCATCCCACCAACAGAATATTTGTTCAACCTAATTTTCAATGCTACCCAAAATAAGCTTTGATAATTTTATTTACTCATGTGCAATTCCCACTCAAATCCAACCCCTTTCACTCATGAATTTATCCAACCTAAATTTAAAACTACCCAAGGTCCTTGCTTCAATAACCCTACTAGGCAGACTGTTCCATTCATCAACTACCCTATTTCCAAACCAATACTTTCCTATATCCTTTCTAAATCTAAACTTATCTAACTTGAATCCATTATTGCGGGTTCTCTCTTGGAGAGATACCTCAAGACCTTATTTATATCCCCTTTGTTAATACCCATTTTCCACTTGTATACCTCGATCATGTCTCCTCATTCTACGCCTTACAAGTGAATGTAATTTAAGGGTCTTCAATCTTTCTTCTAAGGAAGATTTCTAATGCTATGTATTAATTTAGTCATTCTACGCTGAATGTTTTCTAACGAATTTATGTCCATTCTGTAATATGGAGACCAGAACTGAGCTGCGTAATCTAGGTGAGGCCTTACTAATGATGTATAAAGCTGTAATATAACGTCTGACTTCTGTTGCTAACACTTTTGATATAAATCCCAGTAATCTATTTGCCTTATTACGTACGCTTAGGCATTGCTGTCTTGGTTTAAGGTTGCTGCTTACCATCACCCCCAAGTCCTTCTCGCAATCTGTATGGCTAAGTTCTACGTTATTTAACTTATAAGTGCTTGGGTTATGGACACTCCCGAGCTTTAGAACTTTGCATTTATCTACATTGAACTGCATCTGCCATTTTTCTGACCAGGAATTGAGTTTGTCTAAATCCTCCTGTAGTTCACTGACATCTACGTCTGAATCGATTATCCTACCTATCTTCGTGTCATCAGCGAATTTGCTCATATCACTAGAAATTCCTCGTCAAGGTCATTTATATATATTATAAACAACAACGGGCCCAAAACCGATCCCTGAGGAACGCCACTTGTTACAGATCCCCACCCGATTTAACCCCATTTATGCACACCCTCTGCTTCCTATTGGTGAGCCATGACTGATCCATGACAACACTTTTCCCCAATGCCATGAGCAGCCACTTTCTAACAGTCTCTGATGTGGGACTCTATCAAAAGCCTTACTAAAATCCAAATAAACGATATCGAATTTTTATCATTATCAACTGCCTCAAAAGCCCCACTGAAAAAGTTAACAAATTAGTTAGGCAGGAACGCCCTCGGTGAATCCATGCTGAGTATCATTAATCAAATTATGCCTATCGAGATGGCTTCTATGTTATCAGCTATAATCGACTCTAGTAATTTGCCTACAATTGATGTTAGACTTATTGGGCGGTAATTTGATGGTAACGACTTGTCCCCTGCTTTAAAAATAGAATTACATTAGCCATCTTCCACGTATCCGGCAACTACACCTGTTTGAAGAGATAGGTTAAAAATGTTAGTTAAGGGTTCCCGAGTTCTATTTTGCATTCCTTAAGAACCCTTGAAAAAGCTCATCAGGGCCTGGCGATTTATTTTGCTTCAAACGGTCTATCTGTTTGATAACCTTTTCGCTAGTGACTGTGATACTACATAATTTATCTTCTTCAGGCCCACTAAAATACCTAATTCTTGGGATATTATTAATGTCTTCCTGAGGAAAACCGAGAGAAAATAATTATTAAAAATGAGCACATTTCATTTCTTTTGTCAGTAAGATACCCATAATTATTTTTAAGGGACCTATCTTATCTCTAACTTTTGTTCTATACACCTGAAAAAACTTTTGGGTTAGTTTTCGAATCCCTAGCAACTTTAATTTCGTACTGCTTTAGCTTTTCTTATCCCCTTTTAACGTCCCTCTTAATGTCAATATACTGACTCATAAGATGACCCTCACCTCTTTGATACGCCTATAAACTCCTTTCTTCTGCCCTAAAAGATATTTGAGCCTATTATTCATCCATTTTGGGTCATTTCTATTCGATCTAATTTTTTATATGGGATAAATGTTATTTGGGCAGCATGTATAGTGTTCAGAAAACTGTCATATTGATAGCTATCTTCATTACCCCAGTCCACAGATGATAAGTGTTCTCTAAGTCCATTGTAATCTGCTAAGCAAAATCTGGGACCGTTACTGAGTTATTCGTACTATGAAACTTCCATTCAATGCCAAAGGTAATTGATTTGTGGTCGCTTGCGCCGAGTTCCTCTGTAATTTCTAAATTATTAACAAGGGTTTCTTGTTTGCCAGAACTAAGTCAAGCAGGTTATTTCCTTGTAGGTTCTGTCACAAACTGCTTCAAAAACAATCTTGAACTACATCTAAGAAGTCGTTAGATTCTAAATTCCCAGTCAAAAATTCCAATCAATTTGACTAAAGTTGAAGTCACCCAGAATAACTACGTTATCGTGCATTGGGCCTTAACAATTTCCTCCCATAGTAGTCCCCCTTGGTCCCTATCTAGTTTGGGACGGTATATCACACCTAAAATCAATTTTTCATGCCCTCTGAAAATTCTATCCAGACAGACTCTGTATGTGTTATTTCAGACTTTATTCCCTTTTTATGCAACAGTTCAAGCGATCTGGACATACAGTGCCACCACCCCCTTCCCGAAACTTCTGTCTACTTGGAACAATTTAAAACCCTGTATATGACATTAGCAGGCATGTCCCTATTTTTCGTATTGAACCACGTCCTCAGTTATGGCAAATACATCAATGTTACCTGCACTTGCAAATAATCTCAAATCGTCCATCTTATTCCTAGCACTACGACTATTTGTATAATACACTTTTAAAGACCCTCCTTTCTTTTACCCTTCCTGCTCCATTCTGTTTTACCACTATACCTATTTCTGTCCTTGTTATTGTTAAGATTTTTATATCAAAGCCTAGATCTATTTTCGACATCATTATTTTCCATTTCTAAACCCATACCTCTAACTAATCCTAGTTTAAAGTCCAACAACACCTCAACTGAGCTAGCAAGAAAATCCACACCTGCCCTGGATAAGGAACCCCATCCCTGGCATACATGTCATTTCGGCAATAGAAGTGGTCCCAGGCAAATGAATGGTACTGCATTATCCTACAGTGTTTGTCCAGCCAGCAATTGACACCAATTGCCCTGGACAGCCATTCATCTCCAACTCTCTCCTTGGCAAAATACCACATATGACAGGGTTCCCACCCTTCTTCCTAATTATGTCTATTGCTGACCTATACCTGCTAGTCAGGTCCTCACTCCTACGTCTGCCAACATCGTTGCTCCAGCACTGAGACAGATAATAGGATTGCTCCCATTACCTCTCATGATGTCGTCCAGACGGCTAACAATATCCTCCATCCCAGCCCCAGGAAAGCAAACCCTCTGTCTCCTACTTTCTTTTCAAGCAGAAGGCCCTATCCATATACCTAATTTGACTATCCCCAACAAGAACAATGTTCTTACCTTCTTGGTGTCGTTCGTGATGTTCCTTGTAGTCGACTCACATTCATCGGGTAACACGGAGAATCGGTTCGATGTTTCCACAACAGGTTTCTGGTTCTTCGTTAATTCTACCTCTCCATCCATCCTCTTGATCTTTAACTTGTCCCATGCATTCCGGCCACTGTCCAGGTTCCTTTCTTGGCTTGAGGATTTCAACAGGAGGATTACTGAATCCTCTTGTTTTCCTCAGTCAGTCGCTGTATCTCAAGCTTAGCTACCTCAGTTCTTCCTTCAGCTGCTGGTAGAGTAGCTCAAGAGAGGACATCTTGTTCAGATTCACAGAGAGCACACAAGAACGTCTTCACTGAGTTAAGTCAGGTCCAAGCGCTTCGTGACTACTCACATTATCAAGTTAGATAAGTTTAGATTTAGAAAGGATATAGGAAAGTATTGGTTTGGAAATAGGTAGTTGATGAGTGGAACAGTCTGCCTAGTAGGGTTATTGAAGCTAGACCTTGGGTAGTTTCAAATTTAGGTTGGGTAAATTCATGAGTGAGAGGGGTTGGATTTGAGGGACTCGGCATGAGTGGGTAGAATTGTCAAAGCTTATTTCTTGGGTAGCATTGAAAATTGGGTTGAGCAAATATTCTGTTAGTGGGACGGATTGTGCAGGACCTGCCTAGTATGGGCCAACAGGCCTCTGCAGTGTTCCTCCTTTCTTATGTTCTTATGTTCTTATGATATAAATAAAGTCTTGAGGATATCTCTGAAGATAGAACCTGCAATAATGGATTCAAATTGGATAAGTTTAGATTTAGAAAGGATATAGGAAAATATTGGTTTGGAAATAGGGGAGTTGATGAGTGGAACAGTCTCCTAGTAGGGTCATTGAAGCTAGGACCTTAGGTAGTTTCAAATTTAGGTTGATAAATACATGAGTGAGAGGTTGGATTTGAGGGGACTCACTTGAGTTAATAGAATCATAAAGCTTATTTCTGGGTAGAATTGAAAATTAGATTGGGCAATTATTCTGTTAGTGGATGATTAGGAGACCTAGTAGGGGCCAACAGGCCTGCTGCAGTGTTCCTCCTTTTTTATGTTCTTATGTTCTTATGAATTAAGTTTGTCAAATCTTCCTGAAGTTCTATGACATCTATGTTTGAATCAACATCCTACCTATCTTCGTGTCGTCGGCGAATTTGCTCATATCACTAGTAATTCCTCATCAAGGTCATTGATATATTATAAAAACAATGGGCCTAAGACTGATCCCTGTGGAACACCACTTGTTACAAGTCCCATTCGGATTTAACCCATTTATGCACACTTCTCTGCTTCCTATTAGAACATAAGAACATAAGAAAGGAGGAACACTGCAACAGGCCACTGGCCCAAACTAGGCAGTCCATGTCAAACCAACCCACGAACAAAAATATTTGCCATCCCATCCCCAGCGGCACCCAGCAACCTTCACAACCTCAAGCCTTCACAACCCTAAAAGTCCTCAAATCAACCCCTCTCATAAGATTACAGAAGGAAGTAACACTGCAGCAGGCCAACCGGCCCAACACTAGGCAGGTCCCTCAAACCCTAAACCAATCCCACAAACAAAACACCTTTCCAACCCAACTTCTACTCCATCCATGGAACAAGCTCCGATAATCAGGGCACTACCAAAGAGCGAACTGAAGGAGCTGAAACACCCGGTCCATCACCAGGGCACTGAAGGAGCCGAAGCACCTGGTCCATCACCAGGGCACTGAAGGAGCCGAAGCACCTGGTCCATCACCAGGGCACTGAAGGAGCCGAAGCACCTGGTCCATCACCAGGACACTGAAGGTTCCGAAGCACCTGGTCCATCACCAGGGCACTGAAAGAGCCGAAGCACCTGGTCCATCACCAGGGCACTGAAGGGCCGAAGCACCTGGTCCATCACCAGGGCACTGAAGGAGCCGAAGCACCTGGTCCATCACCAGGGCACTGAAGGAGCGAAGCACCTGGTCCATCACCAGGGCACTGAAGGAGCCGAAGCTCCTGGTCCATCACCAGGGCACTGAAGGAGCCGAAGCACCTGGTCCATCACCAGAGCACTGAAGGAGCTGAAGCATAAGAACATAACATAAGAACATAAGAAAGGAGGAACACTGCAGCAGGCCTGTTGGCCCATACTAGGCAGGTCCTTCACAATCCGTCCCACTAACAGAATATTTGCTCAACCCAATTTTCAATGCTACCCAAGAAATAAGCTTGACAATTCTACCCACTCATGCTGAGTCCCACAAATCCAACCCTCTCACTCATGAATTTATCCAACCTAAATTTGAAACTACCCAAGGTCCTAGCTTCAATAACCCTACTAGGCAGACTGTTCCACTCATCAACTACCCTATTTCCAAACCAATACTTTCCTATATCCTTTCTAAATCTAAACTTATCTAACTTGAATCCATTATTGGGCTTCTCTGAGAGATATCCTCAAGACCTTATTTATATCCCCTTTGTTAATACCCATTTTCCACTTGTATACCTCGATCATGTCTCCCTCATTCTACGTCTTACAAGTGAATGTAATTTTAGGGTCTTCAATCTTTCTTCGAAGGAAGATTTCTAATGCATGTATTAATTTAGTCATTCTACGCTGAATGTTTTCTAACGAATTTATGTCCATTCTGTAATATGGAGACCAGAACTGAGCTGCGTAATCTAGGTGAGGCCTTACTAATGATGTATAAAGCTGTAATATAACCTCTGGACTTCTGTTTCTAACACTTCTTGATATAAATCCCAGTAATTTATTTGCCTTATTACGTACGCTTAGGCATTGCTGTCTTGGTTTAAGGTTGCTGCTTACCATCACCCCCAAGTCCTTCTCCGCAATCTGTATGGCTAAGTTTCTACGTTATTTAACTTATAAGTGCTTGGGTTATGGACACTCCCGAGCTTCAGAACCTTGCATTTATCTACATTGAACTGCATCTGCCACTTTTCTGACCACGAATTAAGTTTGTCTAAATCTTCCTGAAGTTCTATGACATCTATGTTTGAATCAATTATCCTACCTATCTTCGGTATGTAGATGAATGGTTCAGAGAACCGACAAGTTGTTAAATTAGACACATATGCAACACTTGGGTATCTAACAAGATTGATGGACTGAACAATCGACTCCAGGCCGAGGGACTGATAACCTCAAACCTCCTCTCCTTACACCTTTCTACTTTGTATTGGACTGATGAAGCCACTGTGTGGCGAAACGTTTCTCATTAAAGATACCCAAGTGTTGCATATGTGTCTAATTTAACATCTTCGGTATGTGAGAGTGCTTCCATGGATCGAGCCATGACTCGATCCATGACAGCACTTTTCCCCAATGCCTGAGCTGCCACTTTCTTTAACAGTCTCTGGTGCGGTACTCTATCAAAAGCCTTACTAAAGTCTAAATAAACAATATCGAATTCTTTATCGGATCAACAGCCTCAAAAGCTTTAGTGAAGAAGGTTAATAAATTAAATGAAGAAGGTTAATAAATTAGCATTAGGTTATGTACATTCCAGAGCTTCGGGACACTGCATTTATCTATAATGAATTACATCTACCCTTTTTCTGACCACTACATGAGATTTTTTCTAAATCCTCCTGAAATTCTGTGACATCTTCCTCTGAATCAATTATTCTGCCTATTTTCGTGTTATCAGGAATTTGCTCATATCACTAGTTATTCCTGCCAAGGTCATTAATGTACGTATATTATAAAACAATGAGCCTAAAACTGATTTCTGTGAAACGCCACTTTTGCAGAGATCCCCACTCAGATTTTTCACAATTTATGTTCACTCTGTGCTTCCTGTTGGTGAGCCACGCTTCGATCCATGAGAAGCACTTTTCTCACGATACCGTGAGCTGCCATTTTAACTGTCTTTAGTGTGGTACTCTATCAAAAGCTTTACTAAAATCCAAATAAATAATATCAAATTCTTTATCATGATGAACAGCCTCAAATGATTTACTGAAGAAAGTTATAAATTAGTTAGGCAAGAACGGTATCTCGTGGATCCATGCTGGAGTCATAGATCAAATTCTGCTTATCAAGATGGCTTCTTAAGAACATAAGAACATAAGAAAGGAGGAACACTGCAGCAGGCCTGTTGGCCCATACTAGGCATGTCATAAGAACATAAGAACATAAGAAAGGAGGAACACTGCAGCAGGCCTGTTGGCCCATACTAGGCAGGTCCTTCACAATCCATCCCACCAACAGAAAAAACTGCCCAACCCAATCTTCAACTTCCCAAGAAATAAGCTTTGAACATAAGAACATAAGAAAGGAGGAACACTGCAGCAGGCCTCTTGGCCCATACTAGGCAGGTCCTTCACAATCCATCCCACTAACAGAATAATTGCCAAACCTAATTTTCAATTCACCCAAGAAATAAGCTTTGAAGATTCTATTAACTTCAAGTGCGAGTCCCACTAAATCCAACCCCTCTCACTCATGAATTTATCCAACCTAAATTTGAAACTACCCAAGGTCCTAGCTTCAATGGCCCTACTAGGCAGACTGTTCCACTCATCAACTACCCTATTTCCAAACCAATATTTTCCTATATCCTTTCAAAATTTCTAAACTTATCCAATTTGAACCATTATTGGGGTTTTCCTTGGAGATATCCTCAACACCTTATTTATATCCCCTTATTAATACCCATCTTCCACTTATATACCTCGATCATGTCTCCCTCATTCTACGTCTACAAGTGAATGTAACTTTTAGGGTCTTCAATCTTTTTTCGTAAGGAAGATTTCTAATGCTATGTATTAATTTAGTCATTCTACGCTGAATGTTTTCTAACGAATTTATGTCCATTCTGTAATATGGAGACCAGAACTGAGCTGCGTAATCTAGGTGAGGCCTTACTAATGATGTATAAAGCTGTAATATAACCTCTGGACTTCTGTTGCTAACACTTTGATATAAATCCCAGTAATCTATTTGCTTATTACGTTACGCTTAGGCATTGCTGTCTTGTTTAAGGTTGCTGCTTACCATCACCCCCAAGTCCTTCCGCAATCTGTATGGCTAAGTTCTACGTTATTTAACTTATAAGTGTTTGGGGTTATGGACACTCCTCGAGCTTCAGAACCTTGCATTTATCTACATTGAATGCATCTGCCACTTTTCTGACCACGAATTAAGTTTGTCTAAATCTTCCTGAAGTTCTATGACATCTATGTTTGAATCAATTATCCTACCATTTCGTGTCGTCGGCGAATTTGCTCTATCACTAGTAATTCCCTCATCAAGGTCATTGATATATATTATAAATAACAATGGGCCTAAGACCACTTGTTACAAGTCCCCATTCGGATTTAACCCATTTACACACTCTCTTTCCATTGGGAGCCATGACTCGATCCATGACAGCATTTTTCCCCAATGCCGAGCTGCCACTTTTTTAACAGTCTCTGGTGCGGTACTCTATCAAAGCCTTACTAAAGCTCCAAATAAACAATACGAATTCTTTATCGTGATCAACAGCCTCAAAAGCTTTTACTGAAGAAGGTTAATAAATTAGATAGGCAGGAACGGCCCTCGTGAATCCATGCTGGTATCATTAATCAAATTATGGTTATCTAGATGGCTTCTAATAATGTCCTTCACAATCCGTCCAACTAACAAATATTTGCTCAACCCAATTTTCAATGCTACCCAAGAAATAAGCTTTGATAATTCTACCCACTCATGCAGAGTCCCATTCAAATCCAACCCTCTCACTCATGAATT
Organism: Cherax destructor; assembly: GCA_009830355.1. Taxonomy (NCBI): domain Eukaryota; kingdom Metazoa; phylum Arthropoda; class Malacostraca; order Decapoda; family Parastacidae; genus Cherax; species Cherax destructor. Next base: position 1,620 of record WNWK01043791.1, on the reverse strand, counting down.
TATCCAACCTAAATTTGAAACTACCCAAGGTCCTAGCTTCAATAACCCTACTAGGCAGACTGTTCCACTCATCAACTACCCTATTTCCAAACCAATACTTTCCTATATCCTTTCTTGATAAGTAATCGACTAGTAATCTGCCTACATTTGAGATCAGGCTTACTGGGTGGTAATTTGACGGTAATGATTTATCCCCTGCTTTAAAAATAGGAATTACACTAACCATTTTCCACATATCAGACACTACACTTGTTTGAAGAGATATACTAGATATGTTGATTAATAGTTCAAAAAGTTCCATTTTGCACTCTATAAGAACACTTGAAGAAAGTTCAAACTGGCCCAAGGATTAAATTTGCTTTAATCGGTCTACCTGTTTGATTACCGTATCCCTAGTGACTGGTATTACATAATTTATTTTCTTCAGGCCCATTATAAAACCGGGGGAAATAATTATTATAAATCGAGCTCATTTCATTCTCTTGTCAGTAAGATGAACTGAGTTACTTTTAAGAGGACATATCTTTTTCTAACCATTGTTCTGTATACCAGGAAAAAGCCTATCGGTTTAATTCTTAATCATTTGCCACTTTAATTTCATAGTGTCGTTTAGCTTTTCTTACCTCTTTTTAACCTCGATCTTAACGGGGTATATTGATCTACGAGATGGCCCTCACCTCCTTTGATACGCCTATAAATTCCTTTCTTGTGCCCTGAAAGATGTTCGAGTTTCCTCATACATTTCGGATCATTTCTATTCGGTGTCATTTCTCTAAACGGAATAAATGTTCTATGGGCAGCGTGAACAGCGTTTAGAAAACTCATAGTGATAGTTGTCTTCGATACCCCAGTCCACAGATGATAGGTATTCTCTAAACCCATTGTAATCTGCTAAGCGAAAAACTGGTCGCTTCTGCCAAGTTTTTCTAAGAGAGAGAGAGAGAGAGAGAGAGAGAGAGAGAGAGAGAGAGAGAGAGAGAGAGAGAGAGAGAGAGAGAGAGAGAGAGAGAGAGAGAGAGAGAGATATCCCTTCCTGGGGTTGTGTTTACACTCACACACACAGTTTGGACAATAGGACCAGGAATGAACCCACCAGTGAACGTAAGGTTCACGTCAAAAATAAAACCCATCTGCAGCAATGTCATTTGAAGAGGTTTCAAAACTCACGATCAAGAGGTTATGAAATTACTTGACAGATCAAAAGTTTCACACTTCGCATTCTAAATATTGAAAATATTTTGTATGTTTATATAACTCGCATTTTTTATGTTCAACACAGACAACAGTCACTTCTCATTATTAACTTCAGCAAGACATACAGTCACTACATTATTAACTTCAGCACAGACATACAGTCACTTACATTATTAACTTCAGCACAGACATACAGTCACCTACATTATTAACTTCAACACAGACATACAGTCCCTCTACATTATTTACTTCAACACAGACATACAGTCACTCTACATTATTAATTCAACACAGACATACAGTCACTCTACATTATTAATCTTCAGCACAGACATACAGTCCTCTACATTGTTAATTTCAAACAGACATAAGTCCTCTACATTATTAACTTCAACACAGACATACAGTCCTCTACATTATTAACTT
>WNWK01043790.1:0-15356 GCA_009830355.1 Cherax destructor | reverse complement strand
AAAACCACCCCCCCACCCTCCCAAAATTTGTCACGCTCAGCATTGTTTACGTTTGAGTGAACATCACCCCAGGAGTTTTTTTATTCCCAATTCATTTTTTTTGGGGCCTTGTTTTTGTGTGTGACCTAAAAGGACCATGAGCCCAAAAAAGCTCCTAGTGCCAGCCCTTTGGGAAAAAAAAAAGAGAAACAGATGGATTTTAAAGAACAAGCACAGGGAGTGGGATATGCAGGAGGAGCAGGTATGCAGGGGGAGGTATGCGGGGAGGGGCGGGTATGCAGGAGGACGGTATGCGGGGAGTGAAAGGGTATGCGGGGAGGAATGTATGCAGGGAGTGTAGCATGTATGCAGGGAGTGTAGCATGAATGGGGAGGTAGCATGTATGCAGGGAGTGTAGCATGAATGCAGGGAGTGTAGCATGTATGCAGGGAGTGAGCAGGGAGGGAGTGTAGCAGGTATGCGGGGGAGTGTAGCAGGATGCAGGGAGTGAGCAGGTATGCAGGAGTGTAGCAGGTATGAAGGTAGCATGTTGCAGGGAGTGTAGCATGTATGCAGGGAGTGTAGCAGGTATGCAAGGAGTGTAGCATGTATGCAGGGAGTGTAGCATGTATGCAGGAGGTAGCATGAATGCAGGAGTGTAGCATGTATGCAGGGAGTGTAGCATGAATGCAGGGAGTGTAGCATGTATGCAGGAGTGTAGCAGGATGCAGGGAGTGTAGCAGGTATGCAGGGAGTGCAGAGGATGCAGGAGTGTAGCAGGTATGCAGGGAGTGTAGCAGGTATGCAAGGAGTGTAGCATTATGCAGGAGTGAGCATGTATGCAGGAGTGTAGCAGGATGCAGGGAGTGTAGCATGTATGCAGGAAGTGAGCATGTATGCAGGAGTGTAGCATGTATGCAGGGAGGTAGCAGGTATGCAGGGAGTGTAGCATGTATGCAGGGAGTGTACCAGGTATGCAGGGAGTGTAGCAGGATGCAGGGAGTGTAGCATGAATGCAGGGAGTGTAGCATGTATGCAGGGAGTGTAGAGTATGCGGGAGTGTACATGTATGCAGGGAGTGAGCATGTGCAGGGAGTGTAGCATGTATGCAGGGAGTGTAGCAGGTATGCGGGGAGTGTAGCAGGTATACAGGGAGGTAGCAGGTATGCAGGGAGTGTAGCAGGTATGCAGGGAGTGTAGCAGGTATGCAGGAGTGTAGCAGGTATGCAGGGAGTGTAGCAGGCAGGAGGAGAGCAGACAGGGAGGGAGTGTAGCAGGCATGCAGGGAAGTGACCCCGGATAAGGACTTGGTACCTAAATTCCTTATGGAAGGATTTCCCTTCCAAAAATAGGGTCTCTTCCCTCTCCCCCCTCCCTCTTTTCCATCCAGCAACATCAGTCTTCAATAAAGGTAAGTGCCACATTCATTTCCTTCATTTGTGCATGTAAATCTATCTTTAAGGCCCCCCAAAAAAATTTCCAAACTTCTGGGTTTCTGGAACGGATTAATTGAATTTCTATTATTTCTTATGGGGAAAATGGTTTCAGTTTTCGTGTGTTTCAGTTTTAGTGCATCCCTCAGGAACGGATTAAACACGAAAACCGAGGGATGACTGTATTAGACACATCAGGCCGCCTCCCACCGGGACGCCATGCATAGGTGAGTCAGTCTCCCTTTGTCTGTCGGCAAGTGAGCATATACTCCGCGCATTCATCCAAACATTTCCTTAAAATCCATTGTTTTTGGTGTTTTTTTATTAAGTGCGACTGAAATAAGTCACCATGGGCGCAAAGAAAGTTCCTAGTAAAGTTGCTTTGGTAAAGAAAGTGAGAAACATGATGGAACTTAAGAAGAAAGTACAGTGGACCCCCGAGTTTCGGCTACCCTGAGTATCGGCTGACTCATGTTTGGTCGCTTTTATCAGCCCAATTTTTGCCCAACTATTGGCCATTTCCCCGAGTTTCAGCCCGCGTACTAGAACTTTCCGCCTCCTCGCGTGGCGCTAGAGCCAGTCTAGCTTTGTTTACCATTGAGTGAACATTACCCAGCGCGCTCTTTCAAACATTTCACAGTAAATTCAGTGCTTCTATTGTCACTGAAATAAGCCACCATGGGTCCAAAGAAACTTCCTAGTGGCACCCTGTGGTAAAGAAAGTGAGGAACACCATAGAATTGAAGAAGGAGATAGTTAAAATATGAGAGTGGGTACGGGGGGGGAGCTTGCGAGGATGTACTCAAGAACAAATCAACTATCACCTCTATCCTGGCAAAGAGAAAAGAAATTAAGGAAGCTAATGTTGCGAAAGGTGTTGATATGTTAACAAAAAAAAGATCACAAACAGTGGATGAGGTTGAGAAGTTGTTGGTGGTGTGGATCAATGAAAACAGATAGCGGTGATAGTGTTTCCATGGCGATAATTTGTGAAAAGGCAAGGCAGTTGCACGCAGATCTTGTCAAGAAAATGCCTGGAACCAGTGCTGATTTGAGTGATTTTAAGGCCAGCAAAGGCTGGTTTGACAGATTTAGGAAACGTAGTGGCATACACAATGTGGTAAAGGGATGGTGAGGCAGCCAGTTCAGACAAACGTTCTACTGCTGAAAAGTTTGTGACTGAATTTCAGGACTACATAAAGACTTAAAATTTGAAACCTCAACAAGTGTTCAATTTGGGTGAAGCAGGCCTGTTTTGGAAGAAAATGCCAAACAGGACCTACATTACTCAGGAGGAAAAGGCACTGCCAGGACACAAGCCTATGAAAGACAGGCTAGCTCTCATGTTCTGTAGTAATGCTAGTGGGGATTTTAACCCTTTGACTGTTTCAGTGAATATACTCTTACGAGCCACTGTTTGGACGTATTAATACGCATAAATTCTAGCGGCCTCAAATCAAGTGGGAGAAAGCTGATAGGCAAACATGTGAGAGAATGGGTCTGTGTGGTCAGTGTGCGAGTATAAAAATCGGGCAGCCAGTGGGCATTGTGGGAAAGCCATTTCAGTAGTCCATGTTCAGCATGCCTAGCGTAAGAAATCCTGACTGCCCGGTGAATCTGGGACTCTTTCTTCCCCAGTGATAGCTCTAACACAGATGGAAGTGTCTCTAAAGATGAATTTCATGGTTTTGAGGAGTTTGTTACACAAAGCAATGCCCAGGATACTAGAAGAAAGGAAGGAAGGAAGAAAGAAAGAAAGTAAGGAAGGAAGGAAGAGATGAGAGGAAGGAAGGAAAGAAGAGATGAAAGGAAGGAAGGAAGGAAAGAAGATATGAGAGGAAGGAAGGAAAGAAGAAGGAAGGAAGGAGAAAAGGAAGGAAGGAAGGAAGGAAAGAAGAAAGGAAGAAAGAAAGGAAGGAGAGATGAGAGGAAGGAAGGAAGAAAATAAGTAAGAAAGGAAGGAATGAAGGAAGAAAGGAAGCTAGGAAGGAGGTTGGGGAAGAAGACATGCAACCCCTTTGTGTTGACAGGTTGACAGCAGTGAGGTGGTGAGTAATGGTATAATATGTCATTTTGACAGCTGCCTTACCCTGACTCAGCAAATTTAGAAGTCCACACACACACACACACACACACACACACACACACAAGCTTCAAGCGCTAAGGGAAGTTGAAGGAAAGTGTCCAGTCATTATATATGTGTATACAGTGAACCCCTGGGCTCACGGCGGGGCCGGCCAAATCGGTGTTCAACGGGTTTTACAAATTTTGGCTGGTATTGGCGGCCACTGAATTGGGCGAGTTAGCATCCGTCCCGGGCGCCGACGCGTGGGGCCGTGGCCCCGCTGGGCCCCAGGCACCAGTGTTTTGTTTACAAGCGGCGACCACTACCCACGCACCACCCACGCATTCATACCATATATTTTATTATTCCAGTGTTTTAGTGCTTGCAACCAAAAAGCCACCGGGGGCCCCAAGGGGCCCTATGCCAATTTTGGTAAAGAAGGGAAAATGGTAGAATTGAAGGGATGAAGAAAAAGGTAGAGTGGGCACATGGCCGGGTTTTAGGAACTCCCCACAACCATCTTTCCTTTTGGGCCCCAAGAGAAAGGAAAAAAAGGATCTGTTGTTGGGTGAAATATTCAAAAACAAATTTAAAATGCTGGAACAAGTGGAAATTTGTTGTTGGTGGGATCAACAGAAAAAGTTAGGGAGATAGTGTTACGCAGGCAAAAATTTTTAAAAAAGGGTTATGATGATCTCGCAAAAAATGCCGAACGAGTGTGAAGAAAACAATTTAAAGCCAGCAAAGGCTGGTTTGAAGATTTAAGAAGCGAAGTGGAAAAAAGTGTTGTGAGGTATGGTGAAGTTCTGACAAAAGTGCTGATGAAAATATGTTCAAGAATTCCAGGGTACATAGAGGCTGAACAATTCCAACCCCAACAAGTGTTAAATTTTGGGGGAAAAAGGCCTGTTTTGGAAAATGCCAAACAGGACCTACATTACAAAGGAGGAAAAGGCAACCCGGACATGCCAAAAGACAGGCTAACTCATGATGTGTGCTAATGCCAGTGGTGATTGCAAAGTGAAGCCTTTACTGGTGTATGATTCTGAAAACCCCCCGGGGTTTTTAGATGCAATCACCAAGTCTAATTTGTGTGTGAGTAACTAAAAAAAGGATGGATCACTGAAATTTTCCGTTTGGGTTTAAAAAAAGTGTTTGACCCCAGTGTGAAGAAATATTAAAGGGAAAATAATTTCCCTTAATGCCTCCTGATAATGGACAATGCCCTGGTCATCCTCCAGACTTGGGGGGAAATTTGCAGGGCTGTGAGTTCATCAAAGTGAAGTTCTTCCCCCCCAATACACTCCTCCTCCAGCCCATGGAGCAGTAGGTCATTTGCAATTTAAAATCACCCAAAGCAATGTTTCAAAAGTGCTTTGATGTGACCCCAGGATAGACCCTAAAAAAATTTTTTGGAAAATCATTTCCATATCCTGTTTTGGAAAGCTTATACGTAAGGCTTGGGGGGATCCGGGGGGCTTTGAACTCTGCCTGGGAAAATTGTGGCCGACCCCAGATTTTTTAAAGGGTTTTGGGGCTGAGCTTCAGAACCCTGAGCCTGTTGTGCAAAAAAATTTTGGAACTGGGTAAGTCCATGGGGGTTTGGGGGTGAGGATTTTGGGGGGGGCACAATGAAGAGCTAAAACCCTGAAGATCAGCAAGAGCTTCAGCAACAACAGACCACAGTTCAGGAAAATGGTCCCCAGGAGGGGGGGGTGGAACCAGATGGAAGAAGGTGCCTTCAAAAAAATTAAGGGATTTGTGCCCAAAGGGGTAATGTGCAAACATTTATGTATGATTATCACCCTAACCAAGATGTTCACCCTATATCGACATGTTTAATGACAATGTCTTTTTACATTTAGGGACATTTTTTTAAAAAAAACCCGACACAGGCTCCCGGCAGATTTTTGGTTGGGGGGCCAGGCTCTCAACCTGGTCCCAGTGGCATTAAAAGAAAAAGGGAAGTAACCCCCCAAAAGAACTTGGACCGAGGAATAAGGACCCCCTTCCCCAAAACTAGCATACTACTCCACCTTCTCCCCCCTCCCATCTTCCCACATCAACAACTCTTCAAAAATGTAAGTGACATGTTATTTTCTATTTATTTCTTAATTTTTATAAAATTGTGTTTAATTTAATGTCAAAAGTTTTAAAAAAAATTTTAAATACTTTTATGTCTGGAACTTAATTTTTTTCCATTAATTTTTAGGAGAAAAAATCAGAGTTCACCAAACCGGTGGTCGACGGGCCCTGGGGGATTAGAAGAACCGGGGGACTGTTTTATTATAGAACAATAGCAATAAAAAAAAAAAAATTTTCATTGTTGGTTTTTTGAAAAAGTTTTGTAAACAATATAATGATAATAATGTTTGTAGTTATTGTTTGCATACAACGAGTGTATCGTATATGTACACTGCACCTTACTTTGTCTCACAGGCCACATAAGTTACTTCAAAAAAAATTATTGGAAAATACAAGAAACCTAGGGAGTAAATAAATGCCGGTGGCGGATGTGCCGCTGTTGCCATCACGGCTTTTTTCTGCCAACTTTATGCCTCTATATTCGGTAGTATTGATCCAAAATTTTCAGAAAAAAAATTTTTAATTTTTGTTAAAATTTTTTTTTTCGAATTTTTGCAAAAAGGGAGAGCACTCAGGATTGGGGGTTGCGACAGTCAAAGGGTTAAAGTGAAGCCTTTACTAGTGTATCACTCTGAAAATCCCAGAGTGTTCAAGAAACACTATGTCATCAAAATAAATTGTGTGTGATGTGGAAGGCTAACACTAAGGCATGGGCCATGAAGCAAACATAGAGTGGGTCCATCGTTTGGCCCCAGTGTGAAAAATACCTCCAGGAAAAGGAATTGAATTCAAGTGCCTCCTGGCTGGACAATACTCCTGCTCATCCTCACAACTTGGCAGACTATTTGTCTAGTGAGTTAAGTTTCATCAAGTGAAGTTCTTGCCTCCTAACACCCTCCTCTCATCCAGCCCATGGACCAGCAGGTCATTTCTAACTTAAAACTCTACACAAAAGCAGTGTTTCAAAAGTGCTTTGAAATGACCTCAGACACTGAGTTGACCCTAAGAGAGTTCTGGAGGAATCACTTCAGTATCCTCCATTGCATAACCTTATACTGTAGGTAAGGCTTAGGAGGGAGTGACTTCAGGACTTTGATTTCTGCTTGGAGACAATTGTGGCCAAGGTGTGTCCAACAGAGGGATTTTGAAGGGTTTGAGTTTGACCCTGACCCTGACGACCCTGTGCCTGTTGTGGAAGGTATTGTGGCATTGGGCAAGGCCCTGGGGTTGGAGGTGAGTGACGAGGATGTGGAAGAGTTGATGGAGGACAACAGAGAGAGCTAACCACTGAAGAGCTGCAATAGCTTCATCTGGAATAGCATCAGACCACAGTAGAGGAAACTGATTCACAGGAGGAAGATGGACTGAATGAGGTGCCTTCTTCAGAGATTAAGGAGATTTGTCAATGTGGAGTAAAGTGCAAGCTTTTGAGAAATATTACCCTGACCAAGCTGAAACAAGCCATATCTGCAACATATTCAGTGACAAAACCTTGTCCCATTTTAGGAAATCTTAAAGAGATGCCAGAAACAGAGCACTCTGGACAGTTATTTTGTGCGACAGGGGTCTAGTGACTCTCAAGCTGGTCCTAGTGGCATTAGAAGACAAAGAAGGGAAGTAACCCCAGAGAGGGCTTTGATACCTAAAGTCCTTATGGAGGGGGATTCCCCTTTCAAACAATAATCTGCCCTCCCTCTCTCCTCCTCCCTGTCTTCCATAAGACAACAAGAGTCTTCAATAAAGGTATGTAATAGTGATTTAAATGTTCTTAATTTATTTTATTTAGTTCTCATTGTTTTGTCTATGTAAAACTATAATTAATCTTTAAAAAATATATTTTTTGTGAATATTTTTGTGTGTCTGGAACGGATTAATTGTATTTACATTAATTCTTATGGGAAATATTGCTTCAAATCTAGGCCATTTCAAATTTAGGCCAACCTTCTGAAACGGATTACGGCCGAAAAACGAGGTTCTACTGTATTTTAATAAACTGAATAGAGGAAATAGGCTCTAATATACATTATTTAGGTATGCATACTGGTCAGAGAGCCCATCGTAAGTCTAAGCCACGTGCTAAATAGAGTGCTAATGAGAAGAGTCTCTATGTGGAGTAAATATGATTAGACTAATTAAGCAAACAGAACTTTTCAGGCTTTTTCATTCATTAATTAAAATAACAGTCAATAATTTGGCTTGGTATTTATGGCTTGGTGCTTGACACCAAATCATAAATATAACAACAATGATAAGGAGAAATACTGAAGTTTATATTGAAGAGTGACAGTACAGTATGATCATTAGAAAAACATTTTTGCTGCAAATATGTCCCCAACAGGTCGGGGTTCAATCAGTCTGAAAGGGTCTGCAGCAATTCACAAAACATACCCAAGCCCGATGTAAATGGTACAAGCATTTCAACAAAATACTTGGCTTCATCAAACTTAGTAGCTTTAAATGTTAATACAATTTAAATTTAATTCTTGTCTAGGCATATGATAGGGTGGATAGAGGGGCAATGTGGCAGATGTTGCAAATGTATGGAATAGGAGGTAGGTTATTGAAAGCGGTGAAAAGTTTTTACGAGGATAGTGAGGCACAGGTTAGAGTATGAAGGCGAGAGGAGATTATTTCCCAGTAAAAGTAAGCCTTAGACAGGGATGTGTGATGTCACCGTGGTTGTTTAATATATTTATAGATGGAGTTGTAAGAGAAGTGAATGCTCGGGTGTTGACAAGAGGTGTGGGATTAAAAGATAAAGAATCTAACACAAAGTGGGAGTTGTCACAGTTGCTCTTTGCTGATGACATTGTGCTTTTGGGGGATTCTGAAGAGAAGTTGCAGGGGGTGGGTGGATGAGTTTGGTAGGATATGTAAAAGAAGGAAATTAAACGTGAATACAGTAGGGCCCCACTTATACAGCAGGTTAGGTTCCAGGCTAGTGCCTTAACCCTTTGTGGGTCGACAGGCCTTCTCAGGAAAGTGTTCCTGGGGTCGAAATTTTTTTGGAAAAAAAAAAATTAATTTTTTCTTATGAAATGATAGAGAATCTTTTTCCGATCATAACGCCACCAAAATTATGAAATTTGATCGAAAACTAACGGAATTATGCTTTCGCGAAGTTAGCGGTAGCCATGACACTTACGCATCGGCGATTTTGCCCACTTTGAACCCTATTTTCGACAAATTCCAATGTTTCAGTCTCCTAAAATTATATCTATTTCGCTAGAACTCTATTTCTTCTATCGAATGAGTACAAGAAACCGCCTATTTACCAATTTCATCTGCCCAAAATAGTGGTCAGAAAATGGCAATTTTCCAATTTCACACAAATTTCAAACGATGCCAATTTCAAAATAGGGTCCAGAGTAAACAAGGCAGACATTCATGGCACTAAAATAACATGTTCTCTGTTCATTAGTCACGTCTCCAGGCCCCTGTTCCATTACTTTTGCTTTTCATTTTGAATTTTTATTCTCACAAAACATAGAAGATTTACTGTTATGTATACAACTGCATCATTGTAAAAATGGTATAAATAATATCAGAGCACTTGTGCATGAATATAAGACTCGCCAGTTGATGTGTATTGGAGGCATGGTGTAATTTGTTTACTCTTAACATCGTCAAAATCGAACATTTTCGCTACTTTGAGCTCAATTTCAAGGTACTTGTCATTGTCATACCAATCAAAATCATCTCTATTTCTGTAATATATCTTCCATTCTATCAAATGAGACCAGGAAAACGAGAATACATCAATAAAAACCATACGAAAATCGACTGCAAACTCGCTGTTTTAATCAAAAAACGGTCAGAGTTTTTTCTCTCATTATGCAGTGTGTACTGCAGGATTTTTTTATACTGCGCACACTGACCACACAGACCCATTCTTTCATATCTATGCCTACAGACGTTTTCTGCTTAAATTGAGGCCACTAGAATTTGGGCGTACTAGTACGGCACCAACCCCTGCTCGTAAACGTACTAGTACGGCACCGACCCCCAAAGGGTTAAAGCAGACATCGCCGAAAAGCAGAACGCCATTTTTTTCCACTTCTAAATGCATATAAATGCCAGACAACAAGCTTACACTAACTTATATTAAGTTAACAATAGCACTAGGCATTAAAAAACACAATAAAAATTAGGATACACACAGAGTACACTTATTACTTACCTTAAAGTATTAACATTAGCTTAAAATAGTCTATGAACCAATTTATGAAAAGATTAGTAGTCATCCAAGCTTTCGAATTGGATTTATAATAAACAGGAGGCTACCTTTTGCATAGTTCTTTGGGCCCTAGGATTCTCTGAGTGATAAATTATCAAGGTTTTAACTTGCAATCCCCAGCAGCATTAGCTCCTAGCAAGTGTTAGTTGAAGACTTAGATGAGTTAAAGGGATGTTAGGAAGTATTTCTTCAGCCATAGAGTAGTCAGGAAGTGGAATAGTCTAGAAAGTGATGTATTGGAGGCAGGGACCATACATAGCTTTAAGACGAGATATGATGAAGATCATGGAGCAGGGGAGAGAGGACCTAGTAGCGGTCAGTGAAGAGGCGGGGCCAGGAGCTAAGTCTCGACCCCTGCAACCACAATTAGGTGAGTACACTCTTGGGTTATCCTGGGTTCCCTACACATATGCTGCTATACGTAACTGTACTTAATGGCTATCTCAGTGATCAACATATACCTTGTTAGTAAGTTTATTCAGGTATACACAAATACAGTTACATAGTGTCATACATAGCAGAATATGCGTGACAACCTAGGATAACCAAAAAATCAGTTCACTGAGTTTAATCATTTCTAACTTGGCACTTAAAGTAAGAGGCTTACACTCTCTTTTATCACAACCAAGCTTAGACGCCATAGTCAATGAGGCCAACTAGTTAACGAAAGAGTAAATGAGAGAGAGAACGAGATACGGAGTTCAGACAAGTTAAAAAAAAAACTGAACTGGTAGTGGGCGATCACTCGGTCAGGCGAAATGAATGCGATTAATACGTGTCCACTTTTAGTTCATTTACATACCTTTGTAAGAGTTTGTGAAACTTTTACCTCAAAATAATTTTTTTATTATAATAATAATTACCTCACAATACAAATACTCTTACATTGTGTACAAGTTAGTACAAAATAAACAAACAGCAACACTCCCATTCTCATGCAACACTATTTTTAGAGTTAATGATAGTATTATTATTATTATCACCATAATAAAAGAAGCGCTAAACCCACAAGGGTCGTGAATAGCATAGTATATAGATTGAAGGCATATGAAAGGAATATTTTTCCACAGTTTCCCTCAGTGTTTGACTAGAGAAAACATAATTCTTCCGACTCCTACAAAGTCACTTGGTAAACAAGTATCATATTTGTCAATTTTTATTCTGTGGGTGTATGTATCATGTTTATATGCTATGTAACGTGTTTTTAAATAATTTTGAAGAAAATATCATAGATGAATTAATGAAAATGTCTATATTAGCGTAAAATAAGACATTTAATGTGCCCAAAGTAATTCTCCATGGGGAAGTGGAACAGAATTCTTCCTCGTAAGTCCATGTGTGTCGTAAGAAGCGACTAAAATGCCGGGAGCAAAGGGCTAGTAACCCTTCTCCTGTATATATTACTAAATGTAAAAGAAGAAACTTTCGTTTTTCCTTTTGGGCCACCCTGCCCGGTGGAAACGGCCGACGTGTTGAAGGAAAGAAAGAAGAGTAATTACAGTGGAACCCCGAGTAACGTACCCGGAAATCATACAATTATGTAAGTATAATATTGTAAGTGCTTTTGTAAGTGTATTTTTGGGGGTCTGATATTAATATTATGTAATGTTTTCCCCCCACCCAGCAAACTACATAGCATATAAACAGGATGTTTATATGCTTTGTAATGTGTTTCTTATATAATTTTGAAGAAAATATCATAGATGGTTAATGAAAATGTCTATATTAATGTAAAATATGACATTTAATGTCCCAAGAGTGATATTATTAGTATTACGTAATGTTTTCCCTCCGCCCGGCAACCACACCTACATAGCATATAAACATAGCAAATAAACAGCATGTTTATATGCTATGTAACGTGTTTCTTATATAATTTTGAAGAAAATATCATGGATGGATTAATGAAAATCTCTATATTGACATAAAATTGGACATTTAATGTGCCCAAGAGTGATGATTACATAATAGAGATGTGCTCACGAAAAATGTAAACAAACCAGGTGGCACGCGCCGTATCTGAAAGACCGCTCGCCGTATACAAAAGTTTTGGTCATAATTTGAACTCGCCGTATGAACGGAATGCCGAAAGGCGAAACGCCGAAAAGCGGGGCCCTACTGTATAGGAAAGAGTAAGGTGATGAGGATAACAAAAAAATTAGATAACGGAAGATTGGATATCAGATTGGAGGGAGAGAGTATAAAGGAAGTGAATGTGTTCAGATATTTGGGGGTGGATGTGTCAGCAGATGGGTATATGAAGGATGAGGTGAATCATAGAATTAATGAGGGGAAAAAGGTGAGTGGTGCACTGAGGAGCTTGTGGTGACAGAGAACTTTATCCATGAAAGCAAAGAGGGGAATGTATGAAAGTATAGTTATACCAACACTCTTGTATGGGTGTGAGACATGGGTTGTGAATGTTGCAACAAGGAGAAGGCTGGAGGCAGTGGAGATGTCGTGTCTGAGGGCAATGTGTGGTGTGAATATAATGCAGAGAATCTGTAGTCTAGAGATTAGGAGGAGGTGTGGGATTACCAAAACTTATCCAGAGAGCTGAGGAGGGGTTGTTGAGATGGTTTGGACATATAGAAAGGATGGAGCAAAATAGAATGACTTCAGTGTATAAATCTGTAGTGGAGGGAAGGCGGGGGAGGGTTCGGCCTAGAAAAGGGTGGAGGGAGGGGTTAAGGAGGTTTTGTGTGCGAGGGCTTGGATTTTAGAAAGCGTACATGAGCGAATGGAGACAAAGGGTTTTTTTGGACTTGACATGCTGTTGGGGTAGGCAAGGTAACATTTAGGGGTTTTTGGGGAAACCGGGGGGCCCCGGCGATTCCTGGAAATGGGAAGTACAGTGCCGGCACTCTGAAGGAGGGGTGTTAACCCTTTGAGGGTTTCGGCCGTACTAGTACGGCTTACGCGCCAGGGTTTTGTACTAGTACCCAAACAGACCCTCAAATAAAGGGGGAAAAGGCTGGTAGGCCTAGATGTGAGAGAATGGGTCTGGCGGTCAGTGTGCACATTTAAAAAAACCTGCACCACACAGTGCATAATGGGGAAAAAAAAATCTGACCGTTTTTTGGTTAAAACAGTGTTTTTCAGTCTATTTTTGTATGTTTTATGCTTGTAATCTTTTCAAGTCTCATTTGATAGAATGGATGATATTTACAGAAATAGAATAATTTTGACTGGTTTCCGATGACAAGTACAGTGGACCCCGAGTTACAACCCCGGAAATCGTAAATTATGTACGTAAGTGTAATATTGTAAGTGCTTTATTTTTTTGGGGGGTCTAAATGCAATCTACTTGACATTATTCCAAGGGAGAAAATTTGGGTAATGGCACTTGAGCACCTTTTCTGGAATGAATTATGCCGAACTGGGGTCCATTGCCCCAAAAACAAAAAGTAAAAAATGTTCTTTTTTTCCCAATGTTCAAGAGTAAACAAATCACGTCATCCCCCAATACACATAACTGGGTAGTCTAATATTCCCTAAGTGCGCTGATATTATTTATGTACAGTAGCCCTCATTTAGCACGGTAATTACGGTCCTGAAAACATCTTAAAGGAAAATCGTGTTAGATAATTAGAAGAATTTTGGGGAAAAAAAAGGGGTTATGTTCCTGGGAGCCCCAAAAGCCAAAAAATTTTTTTTTTAGACCAACAGATCTTGAAAAAATTTAAAAGGCGAAATGTAATTGTAGTTCATTGTCGTGATATATTACTGTTAAAAATACAAAAATTCAAATGCAATAGAAATAATAGTATTTTTTAAATTTTTGGGTGAGTAAAAGTGGGTTATGCTGTGGCCCTACTGGGCTGAGGGGGGTGGAGAGGGTTTGGTACTGAAGTGATGGTTGATAAATGTCTAAAATTTTAAATCATTCAGTCAGTCAAGTCATTCAGTAAGTCAGTCAAGTCATTCAGTAAGCGTCAAGTCATTCAGTAAGTCAGTCAAGTCATTCAGTGTCAGCAAGTCATTCAGTAAGTCAGTAAAGTGATTCAGTAAGTCGTCATGATTCAGTAAGTCAGTCAAGTGATTGATTCAGTAAGTCGTCAAGTGATTGATTCAGTAAGTCATAAGTGATTCAGTAAGTCAGTCATGATTCAGAAGTCAGTCAAATGATTCAGTGTCAGTAAAAATTCAGTAAGTCACCAAAAGGGTTCAGTGTGTCAAGGATTCAGTCAAGTCAGTGAGTCATTCACCAAAATCAGTGAGTCATTCAGTCGAAGTAAGTCATTCAGTCAAGTCAGTCGTGATTATGTTTACCTTTTTTTATGTGTACAAAGATTTATAAAAAAGCAATGAAAATTATAAAATGTATGTAAATAAACACGGGGGCTTCCCGATTATTGTTGTCCTGTACACGATGAATCAAAATGAATGCGGGGGGGGATGGGGTGGGGGAGGGGGGCGGGGGTGGAGAACCCCCCCACTGACTCAATGGTTTAACCCACTGCGGCAACCCCCCAAAAAAAATTTCCCTCCAGCGAATGGGAATATAAGGTTTACGTCGTGTTAGAAAAAATGTGCCGCAATTCTTCAATCGCGTAATACCCAAAAACGCAACTAAAATCGTGCAAAAAAAGGGGGGGTACTGTAGTACAAAAAGGTATACAATACCGACAATAAAATTAAGACATGAAAAACTGGGTATCTTTATAGTAGCGTTTCGCCATCCAGTGGTGCGTTCCCTGAACAAGATAATTGGGCAAATGGTTGACGGACATTTTTGGGACTGCACGTCCCCTATTACTGGGCTGCAGCGCCCGGAGGGGGAAACCGACAAGAGTAGTATGATCCAACCCCCACTGAGTAACGTGGTATTCCAGTTGCTTACTACCAGTTTCCAGTGGTCCACGGCTTCACTGAGTCCACAGTTCATGGCATCAGAGTTACCTGATGGCCCCCCTGTACTCCGGGGTTAGTTTCCTGTGGGGCCCTTCATCGACTTAGTTTCCTGCTGGTCTGGCTTCATCTGGCCCCCTGGCCAATATGGCCTACAACGGGTGTCACTGAGAGAAGTTAGTTTTGACACAGAGAAAAATGTCTTGTGACAAGGGGAAAAAGGGTGTTTCTCAGAGAAAGGGTGTCTTGTGACATGGATGAGAAGGGGAGTTTTTAAAACGGGGGGAAAAGGGTGTCTTGTGACACGGAGAGACGGGGTCGAGTGACACAGACAAGGGGTCGGGAAGTTTTGAAAGTGTGAAAGGGACAAGTCTGTCTTGTGGGGGAGAGGTGGGTTATAACACGGAGATAAGGGTGTCTTGTGGCACGGGGAAAAGAAGTGGGGTCATAACTTTGTGTTGGAATCGTGAGACACTAAGAAATGATAGTTTATGGTTATGTCGTGTGACAGAGTTATTGTCATGTCTTTGACAGAGTTATTGTCATTTTTTTGACAGAAGTTATTGTCATGTCTTGTGACAGAGTTATTGCATGTCTTTGCAAATTATTGTGATACTAGAATATGTGTGGGGCATTAGACTGGTTAGTCGTGAGATTTAACAATTGTTTTTTTATACCTAGTACAAATAATATGCTTATGTACAAA
>WNWK01043789.1:0-15357 GCA_009830355.1 Cherax destructor | reverse complement strand
TATATTCCCCCCGGGGGACCTCCAAATTTTTTTTTCCATGTATAGGATTGTCACAGATGTTGAGACCCGTTATTTGTTCGTCACCCCCCCCTTACTTCGTCCCTTTTTTTTCGCCCCACTTTTCCCCTTCAGCTACCACCTTTATATTTTCATGTGACTTTCCCCCTTTCCCCCCCCCTTTGGGGGAAGTTGGGGGCCCCGGCCTGTTTCCCCGGAAAAACCCAAAAATTACCTACGGCGGTTTCATTTTTTTTTCTAGACCAGGGGGGGTTTCTCTTTCCCATGCTATCGCAGTGTACACCAAAAAAAAGCCCCCCGGAAGGGGCGTCGGTTTCGCAGCATTTTTCCCCCGGAACACGTGGGGGGGGCCCCCATTCCCCCCGGCCCCAGCATATTTACGGCTGAATTGTATGCCATTCGGGCACTTATCCGTATTGAATCTATGCCTGTGTCACCATTTCGGTGTTTCAGACTTTAGGTTTTAAAATATCTTAAAATTGATACACCTCACCCCAGTTCTTCAATCCAACTTTGGTTACGCCGACCCTTAGAAGCCCAAAAAGATATTGTTTTTTGGGTCACTGGTCATGCTGACGACAGGGCAATGAAAGGAAAGACACTGCTGCGCGGTCAGCAGTACATGACCTTCCAGTTTCAATAGAGGTGTTCCTTTTACGGACTATTTTGCTGCCGCTACCCACCTTCGCACCCGTTGGCAAAATGCTGGTCTGACCTGCTAAATAAAAAACTTCATTCTATTAAACCGAGTATAGGTTTCGGCATTCTTCTTGTTACCATTGTCGAGGTTGGGAGACTACACTCTCCCGTTTCCTTCGCATCGTTAGTTAGTTTAAATTTTTATTAGGGACCCATACCCATCTTGGGGGCGGTAGTAAAAAATATTAAAGAGGTAAAAATTTGGTCCTTGACTGGACCAAAGTTTTGATAGCGGGAACAAGTTACAGCGGTAATGAACTAGACGGTCACAAATGACAAGTTACAAAGGTAATGAGCTCCAGGAGGCTGGTCACTTCATGACAAGTTACAAAGATAATGAACTAGAGCTGGTCACAATCATGACAACTTACAAAGGTAATGAGCTCCAGGTAGGAGCTGGTTACAATCATGACAAGTTACAAAGGTAATGAATCATAATCACTTCATATAAGTTACAATTATGAACAAATTAACATGCACACACATAATACAACACACACACGCACATACAACAGGCACAGTTTTCAATCGACATGCATAGGACAAAATGGTAACAATACACATACACACACACACACACGTGGCAATGCTTTATTTACAGGGAGCAAAGTCAGGTATTTTTCCAGAATGGTCTGTAATATACCACTGTGGATAAAATACTTTGACATATCTTGAATATTTCTGATGAGTTGTCTCTGAATTCAAATTTTATCGCACTCCAGTCAATAATAACGCAGGTGTGACAATAATCCAACTGGCAAAGTTACATTTTGTTTGGTCACATCTGGTGGTGGTGATTTAACTTCGCATCGGCCACACTCTTCTTACTCACGGGTATCTCATGGAGAGGCTCCCTGTCCCTTTCTGTGAGCATTGTCAGGTTCCAGTATCTGTTCGCCATATTCTGTTGGACTGCCCACTATCTACAGAGCACGCAGAATTTACCTCCAACGTCGTCTTCGCTCTGCTGCCCTTTCTTTACCTTCCCTTCTTGCTGATGGACCCTCCTTTAATCCTGACTCTCTCGTTGACTTTCTGACAGAAACTTCCCTCAGTCCCTTCTACCTCGATCTCTTGCTACCCTCTATCCCTGCACTATCCACTACCCTTCTGCACTTCATACCCTACTCAATCATCCCTTTCCTCTACAACCCATTCTCCCTGCATCCTGCCCTGCCCAGCTGCGTGGTTAACCCCTGTGGTTTAGTGTTTCTTTTGATTATAATAATAATAATTTTGATTATAATAATAATTTGCAGGGGTCTGCAGATGTGGGTTCCATGGTCATTTCATGGGGTAGGATGACATGAATTTTCCCACAGAATTGACTTGGAACTTCTTACAATGGGGGCAGGAGTTTTAAGAAAGACGTCTAGGGAGACGACGTTCCTGGTTGTGTGATGCGGGGTTCCGTATACTCATAATTTCTTTAGTAATATTGGAAGGGTGTTAACAGCTGTGAGAGCGGGACAGATCTACAAGTTAATTGTATAAACCATCAAGTGACATTTTACATGATATCTCAGCGGTGCTAATAACCTTGTTGAAGCACCTTAAGCAGAAATGGAAAAGCACCAGCTTTTTGGTAGATATGGGACTGGTGTGTCTTTATTTATCAATAACCCTCAAGGAGGTTTCTGATGCTGGTACCCTCAAAGGAGGTTCCTTGAGGGTGGTGAAGGGCTCTTGATCTGAAGGAATTGATCTGTGCTCCAGTTCTGAATTAAGCCTGAATACCTTCCATCCCCTCACAGGCCTGGGTTTAATCCACGGGTTTAGAGCATTTTATTCTAGTAATAATGGTGAGGGGCTCTGATCTGGGGGAAATGGATCTGCCCAAAATTTCCCCAATGCCCTTCCACCCCCCCCCACAGGTACTGTATATTCTTTAAGGTTTAGCAGTTCCCTTGATAATATTTTATCAATAATTTGTTCATATTGGCTATGATTGTCCAAAATTAATTTTTAGATTTTGCCACCGGAGGGCTTTTTTTGCATCCCCTATCCGTCCTGTGGACGGTAGCGCACGAGCGTATGGATAAAAAAAGGCCTTCCCCTAGGCCCCAAAAAGGGTTAAAAATTTGTACATTTGGATTTATATATACATTTCACTTATTTCTTACAAGCAAATTTGGAAAATTTGTTAGTATAACTGGTATCTTATTTTCATTAATAAGATATTTTTGAAGTCACATAGGTTATTATACTGTCTATCTCTATTTCCTTAATAAGTGGAAAATTACACATAGTGCAAAAATCCCCATATGCCTGATCACATAATTTGATTTAGTTTGATTCCTTTTATTGGGCCCCCAAACTGCCAAAGTACTTGTACCAAGGGTTTAAACCTGGCCCCAAAATCAGTCAGCATGCAAAAACCTAACCCTTTTGGGCCCCTACAACATCAGTCAGTCTGTTCACATTGCAAGTTGCTCCATAAACATACTTATCTTTTTCCCGTTACCCTAGGGGGTTATAGATCTACCAGGCTTCTAACTGCATTCCCCATAAATCATTTTCATTATTTATTTTCCTAATATTATTCCAAAGTTATATTTACACCCCCCTTTTGGGGTTTTTTTTTTGGCCCCAAATATCAACTTTATCATGAAGGAGTAATCCAAGGGTGGGAATAAAAAGCAATTGTACTTTTTTTTTTGCCCCGATTTTGAGATCTATACCTTTTTTCCCCATTGAGATTTTAGTCATTATATGAGTCAAGACCTTCAATGATGACAAAAAATCAGTAAAAATAAATAGAGTCAAGCTCAGTGCCAAATTATTTTTAAAATTGGAAAAACCCTTTTGGTGTAGACCCCAGTTTTAATTTTATGTTTTTTAAAAAAAATTATTATTTTTTTTAACTAGGAGGTGGAACCCCGGGAGCAGATGCACCCCCCCCAGAAGACTCCTGTTTAGATCCATCGGGGTTTTTATAACTTGTATAATTATTACTACCAGCTAGGGAAAATTTTTTTTTTGAGCAGTTTTTAAAAGGATTTAAAGGGAAGGGATTAAAATGAGCTTTTGGGAGGGATTGGGGGAGGTATGGATATTAAATGAACACATCTTCCATGAAGGGGTGAAATCCTTTTGTTGCCAAAAAGGAACAATTTATGGGGGAAA
This sequence comes from Cherax destructor, assembly GCA_009830355.1. Lineage (NCBI taxonomy): Eukaryota > Metazoa > Arthropoda > Malacostraca > Decapoda > Parastacidae > Cherax > Cherax destructor. The sequence goes on along the minus strand of WNWK01043789.1, from coordinate 11,514 downwards.
ACCCCAATGTAATTGAGTTTTCACAATCCATTTAGATCTGGGGGGTATTTACTTGACTTTTGGGGAAAGATTCATTGTGACGGGTTTTTGGTTCATTTCTTAACATTCTAATACCAAGAAAAGGGGAATTTTAAACAATCCTATCACTAATAAGTAATATCAAGCCCCCTTCCTCATATTAAAACCTTTGTAGATTTGAGAAGCCAAAAAAATTTGAGAACTTCTTTTGGGGATTAACCCAAGGTCGGAGAGAACTTTCTTTAATATAAAAAAGGGGGGAAAATTTTCTTTTAAGGACCTAATATAGGCTATGACATCATTTTTGATTCTAAAGCACCATATTGGGGGGTTGAGCCAGCAACATTTTAAGAGCATTTAGTCTACCTTTGCATTTTTTATTTTTGGTATGGGGGATTTTTAAAAAGGGGACATCTACACCAAGATATTTAAGTTTTAACGGTAGCTAATGTTTTATAAAAAAAGGGGGGAAGATGTCGTTTTTTGTTAATATCTTTGTTTTAGAGGAAGAATTACGAGGCCTATTTGATTACAAATTGCTTAAATTTTATTAAGAACAGTATTTTTTTTTATGCCCTGTTTTTGGGGTCTAAGTCATCAGCATAGTTTTAGCCATATTTTTAAAGGGGAGGAGGTAGACTTTTTGGGGCATTAATCGGGAATAAAAAAGCAGGGGGCGGAACCCCCCTGGGTGTACCGGGGGCATTTTTTTAAAACTCGCTTTAAACCTTGTAGAGGCAGAGGATACTCGTTTGGGGCAGGTATCCTATTATCCAGAGTAGGCTACCACCAATATTCATTTTGGAGTTATGTAGTAAAAACAGTTCTGTTCGTATCAAAGAAAATTTTTGATCAAAAATGGGTAAAACTAGTAGAGGTGTGGGGTAAAAAAAGGTGGGATAAAAAATTTGCACAGTTTTTTTTTTTTATAAAAACCCATAGAGGGGGGGAGAGTTGGTTTCGATTCTATAGTACAGTCTGTTAAGTATCATTCTTTCAAAAATTTTTCAAAAAAAAGCTAGTTAAGGGATCGGTCTAAATGTAACAGGTTTTTTGGGGTTTTGGATACCAATGAGATTTTTTGGGGCCCGGAAAAAAGGAAGAACTCCCAATGGAAAAGGTATTATACAGTGCCAAAAAAGGATTATTAGGACGTTAAAAATTTTTTGAGAATATAATAGTTATACCATCCTCTCCAGGAGCAGTTGATCGACCTTTTTTTAATGCGTTATCCAAATTATACTCGGTGAAGAGGCAATCACTCTATCAATATTTTGGCTCATAAAATTAATCAGTTTCAACATTTCTTCAAAACTCTTTTTAAGTTTTTCTAATTTGGATGGAAGGGGTTTTTTTTTTTCCGGAGATTTTCCAGTCATTTATGAGGTTTTTTTTTTTTCAAGTGGAAAGGGTGAGAAAAACCAGTCTTTTTTTCCCGGTTATTTTATTTATACCTTTTTCCCCAGACTTAAAGGGGTAGACCTATTTAACCACCAAAAAATTGTTCCCATTCCTGTTGCCTAAGTTCTTGCTTTCTATTTCTTTATTTGTTAATTTTTGCTTGGAAAGTTCTGAAAAAAGGGCTGGGGGTTTTACACTCCCTGCTTTACCAATCCTCCTAGCTGCATGTGTTAGATTTGGTTTTGGGGGATTATAATATTTACATTGGGGTTTTTTTGTCATTTTTTGTGGGGAAGGTTTTGTTTTTTTTTTTTTTCCTGCCCACTTGATCTTTTGAGGAAGTCTCAATAGTGGTAACTAGATCATCATTGAATTTTTTTTGGTGGGGGCATAATCCTTATAAATTTGATCCAAAAAGGTTAATAAAGTTTTCCTGGTTCTGGGGTTTAAAAAAAGTTTCCCCCCTTTGATTTAGCTCCTTGGTCTGGAGATATGATCAAGATGGACATTTTGAGTCTTGGGAAGTGATCAGATAGAAGATCATCAACTATGACAGAGTCAAATGTATATGATGTATTAAATCCAAGGCACAGATCTTTTGCCTCCATATATGTGAGGGGCCCCCAGTAGTGCCTAAACATGAACATTATCATGCTCATTTAGAAATTTAATATTTAGTTCCCCATTTTTTTTTTAAAAAACCCCCCAAATAACTTACCCCCGGGAAAAGTTCCAAGATGAGGGTAGGTTACTATTGATGGGGGTCTGGAAAGCATCAGGTAAAAATTTGGGTTTTGGGGGGATAAATTTTAAAAAAAGTTTAGGGAAAAAACCCCCGGATACTTGAACCCTGATACTGATGTTTACTCGATTTTCAGGGTAAGGAGTGAATTTTGGGGTTCTTTCTGACATACATCAAAAAACATTGATTGCCCTTTTAAATTATAAGCTGATATCCAGACAACTTCGGGGGGAGGTACTTTTTTCAGTAAAAACCCCGCAAAAAAAGATGATATAACAAAAGTTTTTTGGGGGTTTTGGAGAGCGGGTATGGAATGATAAGGTTGGGGGCTTCGACTTTATTTTTTAAAAAGCGGGGGGGAAAACGCTGGGGGGCCGGGGCCCCTGGCCTGGGGGGGCCATCCCTTTTGGGGGAGAGGAGTTGGGGCCTTTTTCCCCGAGAGAAGTCTGGGCGCCAAGTGAGGGGAGGAGGGGGGAGGCAGAAAAAAGGGTATGCCTAGGGGGCCCCTTTTTTCCCCCCCCCTGGCGGAAACCAGGAAAAAGATGGCGCAAAAAATCAGCTGGCAGACGGGGAGGCTTTTTCTATGAAAAAAAGTACAGACTGTCTACACGCTGGCCCCACGCCCATGGTCGCCCCCGACCAAAATTTAAAAAAAACCCGGGGCCCCCTCTCTGCAAAAAAACAAAGGGGCACAAAAACCGGAAAAAAAATTTTATACAAACATATGGACATAAAAAAAAATTCCTCCAGAGAGGGAAAAAAAAAAAAGGGGCTTCGTGGTCTAAGGCAGGAGCCGATGCAGCACTGCCCCCCTTTTTCCTGCGTCTGGATAAAATTTTTTGGGGTCACGGGAGACAGCTGCGGCTGAGCTGTGACGAAGGGGGGGCCGGCCCTCTGGGAGGTGAAGCAGAAAATTTTAGTGGGGGGGCTGCGGGGGTCCCCCCAACCGGGGGCACAAACCCTTTTGGGGCCCCCTCGAGTGAGGCGTCGTCAATAGTCGAAAACCAGGACAGGATTTTTCAGGCAAGCGACTCAGGAGGACATTCCTCGACTGGTACTTTTCGCTGTTTGGGGGTGGGAGGGGGGCGGGGGCCCCCCCCGGGGGTGAAACATCTGAGGTCGTAACAGCCCCCCAAAACTGCAGGGGGGGGGGGGCTAGCAGTCAAAGTGACTTTTTTTTTGGGGGGAAAAATTTGCCACTGAAGCTGTGACACGAGGTTGAAAACCCCCCCGCCAACATTTTTAACTGGGGCCCGACGAGTGTCTTTTTCTCGACGGGGGTTTTTTCAGAGGGCAGGTAACCCCCCCCCAAAACCCCGGCTTTTCTGCAAAAAGGGGGACTGACGGTCGGGGGGTTGGGAATGGTCTCGATGGGAGAATCGTCGGGGGACGATCCATCAAAAGGGGGGTTTTTTGGGGGGCTTTAACAATAAGAGCTTTCTTTTTAAAGGGGCTCCCAACGCTTGTAACTGACGCCTGAACTTTTTAAATGTCAGCCGTCAAAAACACGGGAAAAGGGTCACACACCGGGGGGCGCACCCAGGTTACTGGGAAAAACAGGGAAAACCCCCGCACATAAAAACAATGTGGGAACAACATAGCTTAAAAAAGCAAAAAAAACGCTTTTCTGTATAAAAAATTTCCCAAACAATATAACATTTGGGGGAAAACTGGGAAAAAAGGGGAAAAAAGAACACTCGATTTATATTTTTTTCAATTCATTTGGTGACAGCGGCCGCCCCGGGAAAAAAGTACAGGCTGGGTTTTCCCCCAAAAAAAATCAATATTTTTGGTTGCACTAATATGATGTAAAAAAGGGAAAAAACCCCCTTTCCCTAATGGAATGTTCCATGAAAAGATTTGAATCCAACAAAGGAGTGGTTTTACAATCTTCCCCTTTTTTCCATAAGATGGGAAAATTAGGCTTTGCCTACTGGCAAAAAACTTAAGGCAAATTTGCCAAAAATTTTACGTGTTTTTTTCAGAACCCCTTTTTTTTTCCCTTTTTTCCCGGGGGTTTACTGGTTCCGGCCCCATTTTCCCAATCAAGGCTTTTTTACAAATTTCTTTGGAAAAAATTTAAACCCGGGGGTTGTTGATAATTTCATCACCCCAAAGGGAAAAATCAGGGGGATCATCTTGACTTAATATTTTAAAAAAACTTTTTTACATCTTTTTTCAAGATGCCCAATTTTTTTTCCCCCAAGTTTTTTGGTTTTATAATTTGAGGGGAAAAGGGGGGCCCCCAAACAAATGCCTCTCCAGAGGGAAAAGGGCCCTCTGACTTAGTTCTTTCTTTTTAAAACCTATAAAACCCCCCCGGCCCGGGGGAAAAACCCCCGCCCCCTTTTTTTGGGGGGCCTGTACATGACTACCCCCTTTATTCATTGGGGGGGGTTCTGATCTGACTCATTTCCCCCCGCTTCCAGGGGGGTTTATTTGTCCTCTGACTTTTGGGGGATGTGTGTTTGGGGGGGGAGTGACATGCTTACCCCAAAAAATTCAGGTGGGGCATAGGTAGGGGGTGAACTATGGTTCCACATGTGCTATCAGGTTGGCTAGCTCCTCCACAATTGGGTGTGTGTGATGGCACTCTGGAAACCAGAATCATTTGCAGGAGGTTGCCCCTCCACACTTTGAGGTTCATTTCCCAGATCTGGGGGTAAGGGGGATGGCCTCTTTCCTCAAATGGCATTAAAGGACGTTTTTTTTTTACGTCGTTTTGGGGTTGCTTCTTTGGAAAACTGGGGTGAGGTTAACCGGGGGTGCCGGGAGGTGGTTTTTTGTCCATCAAAAGTGGGGGCTGCCGGGGGAACCCCCTTTTTTTTCCCCAAGGGGGTTTTATTTTTTTATCAAACTGATCATTATTACCTGTTTAATCATCTTCCCGTGGTCTGTCTTTTTTAACCCAAATCCCCCCTAAGGGTTTTTTTAAAAATAAGTGATACTGATTTTTGTCGACCCAAAAGGAAAAAAGGGGGAACCCAAATTTGACGGATTAAAAAACTGGCCCTTTTTCGGACCAGAAAAAAGGGGAGGGGGTTTTAGGTAGCCTTAAAAAACACCAAACAATAACTTAAAGCGGGAAGATTGTCCCAAAAAAAAAAAATGCAAATAAAAAGAGGGGGACAAAATAGAGGGATCCCCCAAACCCAGGGAAGCTATTAGTAGAATATACATTTAAAACAACCAAAAAAAAAAAAATTCCAAAAAACCTGTGATTAACCAAACAAAAAAACTTTCCCCGGGGGAGGGATTACATGAACCCGGGGGTAATCCCCCCTTTTTTCCCCTTTTGTGCAGGTATTTCGGGAATCAACAAACACGGAAAATATTAAACTAGGAAGTTTTTTTTGGGAACCCCAAATGAGACCGGGTGGGGAATAAAATCACATTGTATTAAAAGATACTCAAATCACCTTAAAAAAAAACATGACAGCATTCAAAAAAAAGGGGGGAAAGTTTTTAGATGGTGCTTCCCCCTGGACAGATTTCCCCCTTGACAGTAACTGGAATGGAGAAATAAATGATGGGACCGGGGGGGGGAGCCCCCAGTGGGGGGGTGAGACAAGGACAAAAAAAACCAATGTTACAAATTTTAAAAAACATAAATTCCCAAAAAGGAAACTTTTAAAGGGGTTCCATTTTAAAAAGGACTAGTGCCGAAGATAAAGGGAGACAGGAACACAAAACACAATGGGGAATACAAGGGGAAACACAGTCAAAAAAAAACGGGGCCCCAAAGGAAAAAGGCCTTTGAATATTATCACTTGGTATCTGCAGGAAAAGGAAATTTTGGGAAAACGGATGGAAGGGAATTTTTTGAAACCCCAAAAAACCCCCGGGGCCCATAAAAAAAAGGGGGAAAAAAATGCAACCCCCCCGTCCTGTGCTTTTCCCCCCTGAAAGGGCCACTCATCATTTGGGGGAAAAAGCGTCCCTATAACTTATATTGCCGGGGCCCCCCACCAAAGGGTAAAAGGAACACAGAACACCCGCCCTGGGCCCCAAAAGCCACCCGGAGAGAGGGGGGTTTTTTAGGGGGGGAAAAGGAAAAAAAAAGCGGGGGGGGAAAAATGGCGAAATCGTCCCCCAAAACCCGACTTTTGAGTGAAAAAAAACCCAATGGCCTCCACCCAAACAAAGTTTTTAAGTGGGGAAAAAGACCCCCTTTCCACCAATCCAATGACATTCATCTTTGCAAAATCAGGGTCAAACCCAGCAACGAAAAAGCCCCCTTTACACCCGGGATTTTTTCAGAGTCAAATGTAGGGTCCTTTCAAAGACCCCCAAAATAAAGGATTTTTTGGGGACAATGAAATAGGGGACCCCGGAAAACCTATAAGATGTGACAAGTAAAACAAAAAAAAACGGGGATTGGCCATATCACAGAGTCACTTATATGTTGGAACTACAAAATGCCTAAAATTTAAATGAGTGAGAAGAAATTAGCAATAAAGATCGAGAATAAAAAACCGGTCATCGTGGTTGTATAAAACCCCTTTTTGGGTGCAAGTCCCAAAAAAATTTCCGGAACAGCTTCTAAAAATTTACCATTTTTTGGAAAATTTTCCCCGCTCCTCCCCCCCAAAATCTTCCCGGGGGATTTCAACCCAAAAGGGACCAAAAAAGGGGGGAGTTTTCAAAAAAATGTGGTAAACAAAATAACCCCGGAAGCTCAGATGAAAAAAATAGCACACACATGAACTTTTAAATTTCCCCAAAAATTTTTCCCTTAAAAACCCGCAAAAGTAGAGCCTACAAGATTAAAAATACACTGGGCCCCCTCTTCACCAACAATGATGATCTAATACGAAATGTCATCATATCAAAAAAAAAATTCTCAGATCACAACAAATAGAGGTCCCGACATTTTGCGGGGGCCCCAAAATCGACAAAAAAGTGATTAGCCACAAAAGCCTTTCCAAAATTTAAAACAAAAACATAAGGTGGGGGCCAAGTAAAAACCCAAAAACCCAAATGATATAAACTAGGAAGATAAACTAACATCACGGGTCCTAACCCATTCAGAAGATGTAACCCGAAAAGAGAGGGGCTCCCAACGGTGAAGGCAAAGAATAACGGAGGGGTCGAGGCCAATATATTCCGAAAAGGGGGGGGACACTGGTCAGAGAAATAGCCATCGAATTAAAAAAAGGAATCTTTTTGGGGAAAAAAAAAACCGGGGAAAAAATAAAACCATAAATGAAATTGAAAGAAACCCAAATCAAAGTCGGGGAACAACATCCAGTATTGGGGGGCCCCCCCCCTTTAAAAGGGATGGGTCCTACACAGATGACAGCAAGGAAATGGGGGTGAGTTACTAAAGTCCCAATATGATTTAGTTTTTAGCGAGCCGCTAACCAGACTGGGGAAAAAAGAAACCTAAATGAATTTATTATGAGTGCCCGAACCCCGGGCAGGGGGCATGCCTATTTGACATTCCTGACGCCCCAAAAAAATTTTTTTAAAAAAAAAAATGACGCCCATGCACCCCCCCAGGGGCCCCCCCTAGGAACTCCGTGTTCATCAAGAACTACAAAAGCCCTATCATGTGCTTTTTAAAAACCTTTGGGGATAGCATGGGGGCTGGGGGTTGTCCCGCAGTTACTAAAAAAAACAGACATAGCCCCACTCCACAAAAGGGGGGGAAAAAAAAAGCAAAGAACTAAGGAACCCCAAAAACGCTAACGTCCCATATCATAAAAAAAATTTTAAAGGGGGTTTTTAAAAACAAAAATCCCCTCATCTAGATACCCATCAATTACACAAACCAGGGCAAAAAAAGGGTTTGGGGCAGGTCGCTCCTGTCTGTCCCAACTACTGACCACTTTTAAAAAAGGGGTTTTTGGGGGTTTGATGAATTGTTCAAAAACCGACAAGTTATAAATTAGACATATGGGAAAAATTTTGGGGGGCTTTATTGAGGAAACGTTTCCCACACAGTGGCTTCATCAGTCCCCAAAACAAAGTGGAAAGGGGGAAGGGGTGGAGGGGGTTTTGGGGTAATTTATCCCCCGGCCGGAGTCGATGTGTTCAGTCCATAAAATTTTTTGAAAGTACAGCATATGTCCGTAGAAGTGACTTATATACTGTAGTGGGGGGAGGTGAAGCGGGGAGGGGGGGTCATGGGTGGTACCATCCACTAGTCGAAGAAGGTCTTCGTCCAAAGGTTGGACAAGGTTGGGGGGAAAATTCTTTTTGGGTTTAAACCCCCCAAAAGATGTTTTTGTGTCAGACAGGGTGTGATGAATGGTTCAAAAACCCGACAAAATTTAGAAAATAAATTTTGGGGGTTTTTTTTTGGAAATTTTTTGCCAAAAAGGGCTTTTTTTCCAATAAAGTAGGGAAGGAGAGGGGAAAAAAATAGTCCTCGGGGGGTCGTTTTTTTCCCCCCATAAATTTTGTAAAAAGTAAGCCAGGGGGGTTTATATCGTAGTAAAAGGGAGGAGCAAGGGGGGCGGGGAAAGTGGTACCATCCATTTTTAGTCGAAGTAGGTCTTAAGACCCTTTCCACTGTAAGAGGTTTTTAAGATTTTGGGTTTTTAATAAAAAAACCCTTCAACATTTCCCCCAAAACCTTGGACAAGACCTCTGACTAGTGGATGGCCCAAAACCCCCCCGCCTCCTCCCCTTCATTTACCTACACAGTATTGCCCCCCGGGGGAAAAATGGCTTTTACAAGATTGATGGACTGAACACATCGACCCGGCCGGGGCTGATTACCTAAAAAATCCACTCCCCAACCCCTTTTTCACTTTGTATTGATATGAAGCCCATTGGGGGGAAATTTCCTCAATAAAGAACCCCAAAAGTTCATATTTTTTAAAAAAAAAGGTTTTTAAGCTCTAGGGAAAATAAACAGAATGCAGATGTTATATAAAACAGATTTTGGGGAAAAGCCATTGAAAAAAATGTAAAAACCATGGTGTAATAGCAACAAAATGGGGGAAAAAAGGAACAGGAAAAGTTGGTAGATGGATTTTTAATTTTCTAACAAGTAGAAAAAAAAAAGTAGTAGTCAACAGAGTGCGGAGGTTACGGGAAAAAACTCTGTTCCACAAGACACATTACTTTTCCCTCCCATCCTTTTCCCTTTCCCTCATATCGGACATAGACGGGGGGATATAAAACAGTGCCGAGTTTTTTTTTTTTTTCAGATGACCCCCAACCTGAAAAGGACAGTGTTCACCATTGAAGACATGCAAGACTCAACAGACATAAACCAAATCTTTAAATGGGTAAAAAACAATATAAAGTTCAATGATAAAAAATTTTAAAACTAGAGGGGGAAAAAAGTGGGGAAAAAAATTTAAAATCTCAGGGGGGAAAAAAACTAATTCCAACCAAAAATAGAGCAAAAAACTTGTCAAAGACCGGGAAGTGATCATGTCGGGGATCTTTCCCCTTTAAGGACCATAACACCGTAGAAAACTTTCTAGAAAAATGACAGGATGGATAATGAGAACCTTAAAAAACCGGGGGTGCCCCCCAAATTTAACCCCTTTCAGGTCGCTTTTTCCTAAGGGGGGAATATTCGGGACACAACTGCCCTTTCGGCAGATGTTGCTGGGGCCTAGGGAAAAGTGCAGAGAAACCTTCAGGGGCCCCCAAAAGCGAAAACCACCCCCCCAAATTATGGGAACGCTTGAAGTTTTAAACCGCTTCCCAGAACGGGGGGAAAATACATTATTAAAAATAATGGAAAAAATTTTCAGGGGTTAGTACCAAACACGAGTCACTCCCCCAAAAACATAAGACTCCCGGCGATGTAAATCCCCCCAAAAAAAAAACAGGGGGGCCCCTAGGTTGGGGACAACACAATAAATGTCAGGGGCCCAAGACTGTTCAACTGCCTCCCAACCCCAAAAATCAGGGGGTTGCCAACAAACCCCCCCCTGTCTTCAAAAGGGGGTGACAGGAAACCAAAATTGGTACCTGACCAGCCAGGCTGTGGTTCGCGTTACTGCGTGGGGCCAAAAAGGGAACCCCGGTTGATCGGCTCTGATTTCCCCCCTGGGCCTGGCACAGACCCGGGGCCCCCGGGGGGAACCCTGGGGAAAAATCTCCCGGATACAGGCACAGTGGGGGCCCCCCGGGCCTTCCCGGGGCCTATGTCTATTTTTTATTCCCCAAAAACATGTAGATTATTTTTTCTTCATAGTACTCTGAAAAAAAAAAAAAAAAAAAAAAAGGCCACAAATACCCAGAACAAAAGGGGGTTCATTCTGGGGGCCCGGGTCCAAAGAGCATTAGGGAATGATTCAACAACTGGGGGAAATTTTTTGTTGAAGACAGAGTAAAAAAAAAAAGTTAAATTACGTTTAAAAAAATTTTAAAACCCCGTTCCAGTTTTTTGCTTACAATTTTGTTAACGGCTAGGAAAAAAGTTTTAAAAGTACTGGGGGAAGGGGGGCAACTTTGCATCCACATAGTGGTCAGGTTTGTTTTTTTATTGCACAAATTAAGGTGGGGAAAGAACCCGCAAGTAAACCTATCAAAAAAGCCCTTGAAAAAGTGCCAAAAGGACCCAATGTGGCCCCCGGAAGGGAAAGAGAGTGATTTTTGATATCTAAAATCAGTACTATGATCTGATCCTATCTTTAACGTTTTAAAAAAAATAACTGAATTTACCCCCCGTATATCTCTTTTATTTTTAAATTTCTTTCCCCATGGAAAAATTCTTACCTGTTTTAACTTTTTTAAAATTTTTAAATTTCACAAGGACTCCCCCAAATAAGTCACCCGACTTTTTTTTGGGGTTTTCCCATAATCTTAAATTTTGCTAAATTTATAATTTATTTAAAATTTTTATGTTTTTTTCCTGGGAAAAAACTTTTTAAAAAATCAAAAAATAAAAATTTTTAAAAAGGAAAAAAAGGGAAATTGAATATTAATGAAATACTGGGGGGAGTATGTGAAAATTAACTGCCTCTTACCGTCAGAGGGGGGGTAATGGCATACTGGAAAAATGGAGGTGAGGAGGGGGGGAAGGGGGGTTTCTGCTTGGGGAAAGGGGGGTCACTTTTTTATATCAGGCAAAGTCCTTCTGGTGTTGTTTTTTTTTTCCCTTTTTTTCCCCCAACACCTTTTTTTGGCCTTTCTGGGGTTTTTTGTTTACTAAAAACTTGTCCAGTGAGGTTTGTTTTAGGGGCCCCCTTTTTAAAAATTGTCTAAAGTGAGACATTACAGCGTCATTGGGGGGGTTTGAGACAGATGGTCACCCCTTTATCCTTTTTTGGTATTTTTCAGCAAACCCCTTTTAAGTTACGCCATTTAGACACATATCCTTGACAAGGCAATTTGGGGCCCCCCCCCTTTCCCCCCCTCATCTTCCCTGATGACAGCCCCCC
>WNWK01043788.1:0-15358 GCA_009830355.1 Cherax destructor | reverse complement strand
CACGAAAAGGCCCCCTTTTTTAGTGGCAATTGTTTTTAAAGGTTTAAATTAATTTTGGTATGTAATTATAATTTTAGGTTAGTGCTTTAAATATATTTTTCCCTTAACACAGTGCCTTTTTTTTTTTTTTTTTTTTTTTTTTTTTTTTTTTTTTTTTTTTTTTTTTTTTTTTTTTTTTTTTTTTTTTTTTTTTTTTTTTTTTTTTTTTTTTTTTTTTTTTTTTTTTTTTTTTTTTTTTTTTTTTTTTTTTTTTTTTTTTTTTTTTTTTTTTTTTTTTTTTTTTTTTTTTTTTTAATTTTAAGCACAGTTACCTTGAAAAAAATTTTCATTATTAAACTTTTTAAATACTATTGGTTTTTAAAAGTTACCTTTATAAAGGGGTTTTCCCATTTTTTTTCAAAAAAACGTTTCTCTTGTTTTTAATAAAAAACCATGTTTTTCTTTAAAAAAGTTATCCACATAAAAACACCCTTTTGCTCCAAAAAACAAAATACACCCAATAAAAAAGGGAAATTTTGTTTTTTAAAAAAAAAGTTAAATTTTTTCTTTTTTTATTAAGAAAAAAATATATAATGTTTCTATAATAAGAAAAAACCAGCCCTTAAAAAACTAAAAAAAAAAAAATATATTGTTTTTTATAAAAAACAAAATATTTTTTTTAAAAAAAATTTACAATGGTTTTTCATTTAGAAACAGGTTACATTGTTTCTTAATTAAAAAAAAATTTATTCATTGCTTCTTATAAGAAAAAATTATACCTTGTTCTTATTAAGAAAAAATTATATAATTGTTTTCTTTATAATGAAGAAAAAATTTTTTGTAAAATAAAAACATTTCTTTTTTAATTAAATTATTTATAGTTGGAAAAAGTTTTATTAATTAATACAATAAAGTAGATGATTGTTTTATATGAAAAAATGAAAATAAACGTTTTATTGAGAACAATGGAAACTGTGTTCTTTGAGAAAAATTTTGGGAATTAATGCAATGAAATGGGGACTTTTTATAAAAAAAAACAGAGGCACCGTGCATTAAAACAAGATATAATTTAAAATTTTAAAAAAAAATAAAACGGTTTTAAAAAGGAAAATAAATAAAGGTTTTTTTTATAAAAGAAACAATGAAACAATTTTTAAATGAAGAAACAAAAATTTCAAAAAGAAACAATAAAAATAATTTTTTAAATTGAAAAATGAAAAGGTTTTAAAGAAAAATGAAAAAATTTAAAAACCTTCAAATAAAGAAAACTATTAAATTTTTTTAATAAGAAAAAATATTAAAATTTTTTCTTTATAAAAAAAACGAAAAAAAAGGGGGAAACATTAAAATCCTTTAAAAAAACAATAGTATTTTTTTAAAATGAAAAAAAACCCTTTTTAAAAAGAAAAATGAATAAGGGTTTTTAAAGAAAAAAAAGGGTTTTGGGCCCTTAAAAAAACAAAAAACTGCTCTTATAAAAAAAACATAATAACGTTTTTTTAAATAAGGGGAAAAATTTATTAAAAACAATATAACCCCAATTGAAGAAACAATAGAAATTTGGTTTAAATAAAAAAATGGTAATGAAAATTTTAAAAGAAAAAGAAAAGGTTTATAAAAAAAAAAGGAAAGAAAAAAAGAAATTTAAAAACTTGCCTAAGGGAAGAAAACAATGATAACTTTAAAAACCTTTAATAAAAAAACTTTTCAATAATAAAAAAACAAGATATAATATCTTAAAAAAAAAAGGGATCGTGTTTTCCAAAAAATTATAATTAACTGTTTTCTTAAAAACAATTAAAGATAAAAACAATGGGCCCCTTTATATAAAAAACAATAAAAAGGTTTTAAAAGAAAAAACAAATACAAAAACTTTTTTTAGAAAAAGGGAAAACTGGTTTTTAAGAGCAATAGAGCCCCTGAATTTTAAAAATGATATAACTGCGGTTTTTAAAGAAAAACAAAATACTTTTCAAAAGAAGAAAAAAACTTTTTTAAAAAAAGGAAAAAAAAAAATGAAAAACCTTTAATAAAAACAAAAAATTTCAAAAAAACCCCCTGGCCAATTTCCGGGGAAAAAAAACATTAAATTTTAAAATAGCCCCTTTTGCCCCAAAAATATCCCCAAATAAACTTTTTAAAACCCATTTTGTTTAACTAACCCCCATTTGCAAAAAATTTCAACCTTTACCTCCTTTCCTTTCCGGTCCCCCAAACACCCCCCTGAAAAATTTAAAAAATGACCGGAACCCCACCCAAAACCCCAAATTTCATTTTAAAGTTTTTTAAACCACAGTTTTGAAAATTTTTGGGGGTAAAAAAGGGCCAAAAGGAAAAACCTTGTTTTATAATGAAGAAACAATGAAGATACTGTGTTCTTATAATGAAGAAACAATGCTGTAGAAGAAACAATGAGTATAACTGTGCTCTGAGTAATGAAGAAAACAATGAGTAGACCCGTGTTCTGAATGAGGCTGTTCTTATAATGAAGAAACAATGAGTAGCACTGTGTTTATAATGAAGAAAACAATGAGTATAACTGTACCTCTATAATGAAGAAACAATGAGCAGTAACTGTGTTTCCAGAAGAAAATTAATGATATAACTGTTCTTATATGAAACAGAGGTTCTGAGTAATGAAGAAAACAATGAGTAATAGCTGCCCTTATAATGAAGAAACAATGAGTATAACTGTGTCTCTTATAATGAAGAAAACAATGAGCAGCACTGTTCTTATAATGAGAAACAATGAGTATAACTGTGTTCTTAATGAAGAACAATGAGTAGCAGCTGCAAGTTTATACGAATGAGTATAACTGCGTTCTTATAATGAAGAAACAATGAGTATAGCTGTGTTCTATACGAAGAAACAATGCATAGCTGTGTTCTTAATGAAGAAACAATGAGTATAGTTGCAGCTTATAATGAAGAAACAATGAGTATATTCAAAGGACAGCCCTGCCAGTGGAGGTCACTGTTACGCATCCAAGGTGGGCTCCCACATGTGTCATGTATAATTGTAATGATGTCACCCTGTACTGCAGCCTAAGGTATCCTCCAAATAAACTTAATTATAAACTGCTAATTACAAGTTTGCATTAACATAAGAGGCCTCCATTTGCAGTGAAGGCTCTTGATATCTCTTGATCACCTACCTTCCATTTCCCTGGTACTGTTTTTGGCTATTTAACACTTCCCTTGATATAATGAGATAGCACTGAAATCTGATCCAAGGAACTGAGCTGATCTCATTCTTCGATCACATCCTACTGTCATTATGACCCTTATATCACACATTGTTATTAGAAAATATGACAGGGTCAGGAGCCATGGATGAGCTACTGTTCCTGACTAGTACTTGGAGAAGATACGATGTAATATACACTGTAAACAGAGGGATAATTTCGACATGAAAATAGCACTCATGCAGATGTTCACGAAATGCGTGGCTGGAGAGGACAAAACAAAAAAACAGCCCACCCAACTGCCTCCAAGGACGAGACTCCTGGCCGTCTCGCCATTAGCACTTGCTCAAAGGCTGTGGCTGTACGCGCATGGTGGTGGTCAGCAGTAATAGCCTGGAGCTGATCAGGTCTCGATCCACCCAGGCTGCACACAGAGCCGTGAAAGTCCCAGAGTAACAGAATGCCTGTATGGCGCCAGTCCAGCGTAGGTGAGTCTAGCCTGGTGAGCAGGTGAGCTCCACCTCCCAACTCACTGCAGTTTCGTGCCTTGTCTTAATTCATTTTAGTGTTACAGCGAGCTCGTTTCTGTGCTACAGAGGCCACTCGTTATTTTATGCTGTTTTTGTGCCACTCGTTACTATGTTACGAGCTTCACTGTTATTTTGGGAATTGGCCTCTGCTCTGCTTATTGTGTAAATTGTTTGTCTCACCATTCTTTTGTCTGCCTACTATGAGAGTGAGTATGTTCCAGTAATTTTTCTTTTTCTCCAGCCTCAGAATCACGGGTCATCTGGCTGGTAGCAGAGTGAAATTGGAAGGAGTTATTCAGTGAGACAGAGATAGAATGTCAACTCACTGTGGTTCAACTAGCTACTTCTCACCAGAAACCCTGGTACATTGTCAATTACTGGAGGTGCGTCTTAGAAACATGTCACTGAGTGTTTTGGAAACCTGCTCCACGAGGAAGGACACTTCGCTGACAAATAACACCAGCGAAGAGTTCGTGAGGAGCTTCAGTGTTAAGACACTGACATGCACAATCTCCATCTGCACATATTAGCTTTCAACTTAAGTTTTATTTTTCTATTTTCATTTTTCATTTTCTTAATATTTAGATATTCATATTTAAGTATTTATTACTAATTTCTCTTATTTAATAAAGTGTTATTTCACAAATATTGTTTTTCTATTCTTATAATTTTCTAAGGAGTTCACAAGCTACCTCTCACAGATGCTACTGAAATCTCCCCAGGCACTAGTACTGTAACATTGTCATTACTGTAAGCCATTGTTGCAACACACATAATCGTAGGCCATTAAAAACATTGACATACTGTAAGCTGAAGAAGTCAGTGTCATAATGATTTAACAGCTACAGCAACACACCACACTGCAGCCACAGCCAGCAATACACAGCCACAGTAACACCACACACAGCCACAGTCAACATTATCACGGTCTTAGCCATTGTCAACAAACACTCCATACTCGTGCTTCAGTCAGTAACACAGCCTCAGCCACAGTAACATTGCTCACTAAAGCCATTGCCAAAATACACATTGGCACTGTGCTTTCACACATACTGTGTTTCACAATAACACGAGCTACTGTGGTTATTGTCAATAACACACATAATCAGCCAGCCAATAACATTACCATTGGCTCAGCCACAGCCACCATAATTCAGCCATAGTCAGCCTCACAGCTAACACACCACACTCGTGCTTCAGCCACAGCCAACACACCCAGTACTGTGCTTCACAGTCAGTCAGTCATACCACACTGTAAGCCACAGTTACCACACATACCTGCTTCACAGCAACACAGTTCACACTGTGCTTCACAGCTAACACACACACCTCAGCCACAGCCGGGTCATCACCACACCAAAGCCAGCCAGCAACACACACCTCAAAGCCACAAACAACACACCATACTGTAGCCACAGTCAGTAACACATGGGCTGTGCCACAACACACCACAGCCAGGCCACAGTCAACACACCACAACCAGAAGCACAGTTGTGGTGTGTTGACTGTAGCTACAAAGGTGGTGTGCTGTTGACTGTGAAGCAGCTGTGGTGTGTTGCTGACTGTGAAGCACAGTTGTGGTGTGTTGCTGACTGTGAAGCACAGTTGTGGTGTGTTGCTGTGAAGCACAGTTGTGGTGTGTGTTGACTGTAAGCACAGTTTGGATGTGTTGACTGTGAAGCAAAGTTGTGGTGTGTTGTTGACTGTGAAGCACAGTTGTGGTGTGTTACTGTGAAGCACAGTTGTGGTGTGTTGCTGACTGTGAAGCACAGTTGTGGTGTGTTGCTGTGAAGCACAGTTGTGGTGTGTTGCTGACTGTGAAGCACAGTTGTGGTGTGTTGCTGTGAAGCACAGTTGTGGTGTGTTGCTGACTGTGAAGCACAGTTGTGGTGTGTTGCTGTGAAGCACAATTACTTGGAGTATACCTGGGGAGGGTTTCGGGGGTCAACGTCTGTGAAGGTGCTTGTGAACTCCTTAGGAAAATTATAAGAATAGAAAAACAATAATAACAATGAAAATAAACACTTTATTTAAATAGAGAAATTGAAAATAATAAATACTTAAATATGAATATCTAAATCCTATATTAAAGAAAATGAAAAATGAAAATAGAAAAATAAAACTAAGTTGAAGCTAATATGTACAGATGGAAGTTGGTAAATGTACGTGTCGATGTCTTAACACTGAAGCTCCTTTTTCTGAACTCTTTGCTGGTGTTATTTAATCAACGAAAGTGTCAACACTCACTCGGTCGACGGAGGTTTCCAAAACCCACTCAGTTGACATATGTTTCTAAAGACACTTTAGAAACTCCAGTAGTTGACAATGTACCAGGGACTCTGGTGTCGTCCAGGGTGAATCAGTTGCCTGGGTTATAGCTCTAGTTGAACCACAGTTGAAGTTGACGATTCTGTCTCTGTCTCACTTGAGATAACTCCTTCCAATTTCACTCTGCTTTGAGCCAGATGACCCGTGCTGGTTCTGAAGGCTGGGAAAGAAATTACAAGACAATTACTCACCACTCTACTAGTCACTCTCATAGTAGGCATAAGGCCTTTAAAAGAAATGGTGAGACTGAAACAATTTACTTTACAATAAGCCAAGGCAGGGCAGAGCAGAATTAAGTTCCCAAAATAACGAGTGAAGCTCGTAACATAAAATAACGAGTGAAGCTCGTAACATAAAATAACGAGTGAAGCTCTTAACATAAAATAACGAGTGAAGCTCGTAACATAAAATGAATTAAGATAAGAGCAGCTGCGAAATACTTACAGTGGAGTCGGGAGTGGTCAGTCAAGTGACAATACCTGTGGCCGGAGCCTCACACTTCACCTCTCACCAGGTGGATAGAGGGGGGGGGGCATAGCTGGAGCTAGACACTCACCCTACCTTAACAAGCAGACTACCACAACTATCACCATACAGACATTCACACTTTCATTACTCCTATCTAAGGACTTTTCCCTCATAACGCCCCAGCGACGCGGTCTGTGGCCAGCCCTCGTTGTGGATCAGGGCCTGATCAACCAGGCTATTACTGCTGGCCGCACGTAAACTTACGTACGAACCACAGCCTGGCTGGTCAGGTACTGACTTTAAGTGCCTGTCCAGTGCCTTCTTGAAGACAGCCAGGAGTCTTTCGGTAATCCTCCTTATGTATGATGGAAGGCAGTTGAACAGTCTTGGGCCCCTGACACTTTTTGTTTTGTCTCTCAATGTACTTGCCACGCCCCTGCATTTCATTGGAAGAATGTTGCATCTCCTGCCGAGTCTTTTGCTTTCCTACGGAGTAATTTTCGTGTGCAAATTTGGTACTAATCCCTCTAGAATTTTACAAGTGTATATTATCATGTATCTTTCTCGCCTGCATTCCAAGGAATACTAGTCAAGGAACTTCAAGTGTTCCCAGTAATTTAGGTGCTTTTTCATCCATAATCCCAACCCACAACCATATTTTCTAATATCTTTAATGTGTGTTAAATATAAGGGTCATAATATTCGCGCAATGGAGGATAATCTGGTGTGATCGAAGAAATGAGATCAGCTCCAGTTCCTTGGATCAGAAGTTTCAGTGCTATCTCATTATATCAAAGGGGAGTGTTAAACCTGTAAAGCCCATAGAACACCAGGGAAATGGAAGGCAAGATTTGATCCAAGGAAAGGATGGTGACTCCAATTCTTTGAATCAAGAGCCCTTCACTGTAATGGAGGTACCTCTTATGTTAATGCAAACTTGTAATTAACAGTTTATAATTAAAAGTTTATTTAGGTATGGATACACTTAGGTACAGTTACAGAAGTTGACGTCATTACAATTATACATAGTGACACATGTAAATTACCTTGGATAACATTAACACAGTGACACATCCACTGGCGACATTATAGCAGCACAGATATACTCATTGTTTCTTCATTATAAGAACACAGCTATACTCATTGTTTCTTCATTATAAGAACACAGCTATACTCATTGTTTCTTCATTATAAGAACACAGCTATACTCATTGTTTTCTTCATTATAAGAACACAGTTATACTCATTGTTTCTTCATTATAAGAACACAGCTATACTCATTGTTTCTTCATTATAAGAACACAGTTATACTCATTGTTTCTTCATTATAAGAACACAGTTATACTCATTGTTTTCTTCATTATAAGAACACAGTTATACTCATTGTTTCTTCATTATAAGAACACAGCTATACTCATTGTTTTCTTCATTATAAGAACACAGCTATACTCATTGTTTCTTCATTATAAGAACACAGTTATACTCATTGTTTTCTTCATTATAAGAACACAGTTATACTCATTGTTTCTTCATTATAAGAACACAGTTATACTCATTGTTTTCTTCATTATAAGAACACAGTTATACTCATTGTTTCTTCATTATAAGAACACAGCTATACTCATTGTTTCTTCATTATAAGAACACAGTTATACTCATTGTTTTCTTCATTATAAGAACACAGTTATACTCATTGTTTCTTCATTATAAGAACACAGCTATACTCATTGTTTCTTCATTATAAGAACACAGCTATACTCATTGTTTTCTTCATTATAAGAACACAGTTATACTCATTGTTTCTTCATTATAAGAACACAGTTATACTCATTGTTTTCTTCATTATAAGAACGCAGTTATACTCATTGTTTCTTCATTATAAGAACACAGCTATACTCATTGTTTTCTTCATTATAAGAACACAGTTATACTCATTGTTTTCTTCATTATAAGAACACAGTTATACTCATTGTTTCTTCATTATAAGAACACAGCTATACTCATTGTTTCTTCATTATAAGAACACAGTTATACTCATTGTTTTCTTCATTATAAGAACACAGTTATACTCATTGTTTCTTCATTATAAGAACACAGTTATACTCATTGTTTTCTTCATTATAAGAACACAGTTATACTCATTGTTTCTTCATTATAAGAACACAGTTATACTCATTGTTTTCTTCATTATAAGAACACAGTTATACTCATTGTTTTCTTCATTATAAGAACACAGTTATACTCATTGTTTTCTTCATTATAAGAACACAGTTATACTCATTGTTTTCTTCATTATAAGAACACAGTTATACTCATTGTTTCTTCATTATAAGAACACAGTTATACTCATTGTTTCTTCATTATAAGAACACAGCTATACTCATTGTTTTCTTCATTATAAGAACACAGTTATACTCATTGTTTCTTCATTATAAGAACACAGCTATACTCATTGTTTCTTCATTATAAGAACACAGTTATACTCATTGTTTTCTTCATTATAAGAACACAGTTATACTCATTGTTTCTTCATTATAAGAACACAGTTATATCATTGTTTCTTCATTATAAGAACACAGTTATACTCATTGTTTCTTCATTATAAGAACACAGTTATACTCATTGTTTCTTCATTATAAGAACACAGTTATACTCATTGTTTCTTCATTATAAGAACACAGTTATACTCATTGTTTTCTTCATTATAAGAACACAGTTATACTCATTGTTTTTCATTATAAGAACACATTTATACTCATTGTTTCTTCATTATAAGAACACAGTTATACTCATTGTTTTCTTCATTATAAGAACACAGTTATACTCATTGTTTCTTCATTATAAGAACACAGTTATACTCATTGTTTCTTCATTATAAGAACACAGTTATACTCATTGTTTTCTTCATTATAAGAACACAGTTATACTCATTGTTTCTTCATTATAAGAACACAGTTATACTCATTGTTTCTTCATTATAAGAACACAGTTATACTCATTGTTTTCTTCATTATAAGAACACAGTTATACTCATTGTTTCTTCATTATAAGAACACAGTTATACTCATTGTTTCTTCATTATAAGAACACAGTTATACTCATTGTTTTCTTCATTATAAGAACACAGTTATACTCATTGTTTCTTCATTATAAGAACACAGTTATACTCATTGTTTTCTTCATTATAGGAACACAGTTATACTCATTGTTTTCTTCATTATAAGAACACAGTTATACTCATTGTTTTCTTCATTATAAGAACACAGTTATACTCATTGTTTCTTCATTATAAGAACACAGTTATACTCATTGTTTTCTTCATTATAAGAACACAGTTATACTCATTGTTTTCTTCATTATAAGAACACAGTTATACTCATTGTTTTCTTCATTATAAGAACACAGTTATACTCATTGTTTTCTTCATTATAAGAACACAGTTATACTCATTGTTTCTTCATTATAAGAACACAGTTATACTCATTGTTTTCTTCATTATAAGAACACAGTTATACTCATTGTTTTCTTCATTATAAGAACACAGTTATACTCATTGTTTTCTTCATTATAAGAACACAGTTATACTCATTGTTTTCTTCAACTACTAAACTTGCAAAGAAATATTTCACACTTTGTTTTGTTAATAATCAAAATATTCATTTCCTCCTTCAGCTTTATTAGGTCGTCACTTGTGTTTATGTCTGGAACACAAGATTATGTATGTGATGCTTTTATTCATGTGAATAAACGTATGATTGATTTTTTTTATGGTACATATGTGAAGATAATACAGAAACGTTTGTGTATGTGTAGACAAATGGGCACTTGTGTTCCTTTGTATGTGTACACTTGTGGACCATTGAATGTGTACACAAGTGTGTGCTTGTGGACCTTTGTGTATTGGTGTACACAAGTGTACACCTGTGGACATTCTGTCCACAAGATATATATATATATATATATATATATATATAAAATACATGCTGTGGGGTTAAAAGATATAGAATCTAACACAAAGTGGGATTTTTTTTTTTATATTTTATTTAAAGTCTAGTATTACATCACATAGAAACAATTAATTATCAAGAAATAGTAAGAAGCAAAACCTACAGTTTTTCAACAAAGAGAGCACATATAACTGAAATAAGGTACTCTCGTAATTGACACTGAAAACATTAAGATTGAAAAGACCTATAATGTTAAGACAGTAGACATTATGAAAACCTTAACCCACCCAATAAGAAACCCTAAATCTCCAAATATCTTAATTTAAGTCAAGTATTCACACTTTATTTACATTATTTTCTTTACTAAACAAACTCTATGAGACATCAAAACGGGAGAATACCCCGGGAAAGCATTCCATACATCCAAACCCTAACCCTACACCTAACTGCAAGACTCCATCATACAAAACCCTTGAACACTTAAAACCCCTGTTTACAAAAGCACATATTGTCACCATAATGAGTAGCACTTTCTAGCTAAAATTAAGTGAAGCAATTTTGCAAAACCTTCCCCCCATAATACAATTAGCCAACTGACCTCTTAATGAGAATAACAAACATAAAACAGTGATTACGTATGCTATAAAAGTACTGCAAAGCAGAAACCCTACCCCGTTTATTTACATACACAATTTCAATACACCCGGGACAGAGCTATGGAGGAACAACTAAGGAAACTTGAATTTAACATAAAAAGGCATCTGATGGTCATAAGTTTGAAACATATGCAATATACGTACATACATATTACATAAAGAATATATAATATACTATACAAGCATATATAGTATAATCAAAACCACAAAGAATACCTTAACAAACAATATGGAACCACTAAAGGGGTCGAAAGCATACAAGTATTGATATACCTACAACAATTACAACTAAATCTCTTGGTAATAAGAACCATCAACAATAATAAAGAAAATCTAGGCACACATGCATAACATGAGAGATCTCTGTAACATTCGTGAAAGGGATGCCCGTGACCTGGCTCCAACACCTCACGGTGACGGACTCTACGGATCAGACCCATCCAGTTTCAATACATACCAAAACAATAAAATAGAATACCACATGATACCTCATTTCTGTTTTGCATTTTTTTCATTCAATACATAACTAAAAAAACAACTCACAATATAAAATGACAATGATCTCATATATCAAGAATTGATAGCTATAATAATTCCAAAATACTTCAACAACATTTTTGAAGTGAGAAACCGAAAAAGGGAAAAAAAAAACTAAACTAAGAGCGCACACCTGACCCCCAAGTAAGGCAAACCCCCATTGGAAAAACCCCTGATACCCAAAAATGAAAAAAAAAATGACTAACCCCCCTCGTCTGAGTCTCCAAACATACCACATATACTCATCTAAAAGGAAAAACAACCCCTTTTCCCTAAGGGAAAAAGAGTTATTGATAACCGGGAAAACCCCTGACAACCACACCCCCCACCTCCTTCTCATACATAAACCCACCTACCAGCTTCACACCTAACCCGCAAGCCCTCTCCAGAGACCAACCCCTTCCTGGAAAAAACCCAGAAAATCTATAGCTAGGAGATAACCCAGTAACGACCCCATTGTTAAATGCCTATATCCTACAGAAAAAAACCTATCCCACACCTTCCCATACAACTCCTGATTCCTACACTTAGTTCTATAAAATCTAGCTGCTAAAGCCCTAACCTCCCTCATACTCCATGAAACATAAATAAAATCAATAACCAAATACATGACCTCACGCTGCACATCCTCCAGGCATCCCACCACATCCAGACTTAAACATCTTAACACCAATAAACCTCCCCACACTCGTATTACCCTAGAAACCATTCCCTCACCCTCTCAAGACCCCCACAAAAATATACAACATAGAAAGCCGTATCCCAAAGGCCACAGTGTTGACAATACCCATCACCTGCAGAGTCCCATCACAAAAAGCTGAGCCCTAGACGACAAAATAACATGTAAAAATGATACCTAATCTCACGTACCCTAGGAGGCAACTTTAGACGCCTAAACCAAAACCACGTAACATTCCAATCATAGCGCGGATAGACATCCATACCTAAAACCTTCATTTCTCGCCTTCCCACCTTATCTAACCTCCCTACCTTCACCTTACCAGGATCCAGAACAACCAAAGATGCCGTAAAATTGTGTCTCAAAACAACAAATTCCCTCCCTTCCACCATCTGCGAACCTCACTCATCACCCTCCCACCCTCCTCCTCCTAATCCCACCTCGCTAGATATTCCTGCCTAACATATATCCCTATCAAACACCTCTGCAATGGATCAAACCCAACCTGCCTACTAGTCATTACCACATCCCTCCCTAACCAATGCCTCCCATAACACCATAGACCTTAATACCCGATTTTGCAACTGCAGTGCATTTTCCTCCAATGGGGGGTATACCGCGGCAACATACCACAACTTGCTGTATACCAATGAATTAACAACATGACCCTCTGCAAGAGAGTGACCTCACCAGGCTGCCAACCCCCATCCTACCCAGAGCGGCATTAACCACCGGAGGAATCAACCTTGCGCACAACACTCGCCTGATTACAAAAGTCACCTGAATATCTTTAACTATCCACGGTCGGCCACCCAAAATTTCCCCCCAAACCCCCCCCCCAGCCACTTCCCCACCTCCAATTACTTTGATTTCTCTCTATTCTCTGACAGACCAGGGGCCCAAAACCCAAAAAACCTCATTATCCTATTTACATTACCTAAACCCTCCATATTTCCCTTTTTTTAAGATAGTGGTGTCACCTACATAGCCAATACATTCCTGTATCTGCAACCCCATGAGTACTCCTTCCCTCACCCCTTCTGACACCAACCTAAAGAAGGGTTCCTGCAAACACACAAAACAGGAGCTGTGACAAGGGGCACCCTGCCACAGCCCCCCCCCAAGCTCATCTTGGACCCCACCCTCCGATTCACCTGCATCCTTACACACGCATCCACATACAATGTGTGAACCCAACCCACAACCTCCGCCCCAAACCCTGCTGAAACAGCACCGACTGCAGCATATCCCTATCAACACTATCATAAGCTTTTTCCCTGTCAAAAACCTAATGCACCCCCAGCTATTCTGCCCTCCAGGAAACTCTTTGATACTACGATGTCCCTCCTCAAAATTTCCCCCGGGAACCCCGTACTGACCCTTCTCCAATAATTTCCCCAAAACTCCTTCATTCGATTAGCGAGAAGCAAGAAAATCTTATAATCTGCACACAAAAGAGTAATTGGCCTATAATCCTCAATTGTCCAACAAGCACGATTTTTCGGCACTAAAACCACATTACCTGTTGCCATGCTCCCACCCAGACTCCCTTTTCAATTTCATAGCATTAAAATCCTAACTAACACATCCTGCAGAACCTCCCAATGAACAATATAGAAATCCCTGGAAACCCCATCCAGGCCCGGGGCTTTGCCCAGGGCCTGACTCTTCACTGCCTGCCAAACCCCCTTTCCTCAGTTATACTTCCTTCCATAGTCCCTATCTCCGCCCCCTATCCTCCCAACTATACTCTTAAAATTACATCCGGGGATATTCCATCACTAACCCTCTGTCTCATCTTACACTCTTTAAACCCAAACATCCACATAACAACTTATGGCATCCGTGGTACAAAGAATCTGCCCTTCCTATACCCACGACAATCCTCAGTAACCCTCAAAGACATTACCGTCATATCCCTTTCCAGGTCTGAAAAGTACATAACACTAACGCAGAGGGTTTGTCCCATAAAAAATTCCTCTAATCCCCCACGTACCCGCAGAGCATGAAAATTTTCATTATGCAACTCCTCAGTTGTTCCCGAGATGGTCAATTTCAGCTAGTGGATACCTCCCCCACCCTCATAACAATTCCTCAACTGCCCCTCTAGGTACCTCAACATTCCCATCCATTGCCTCTGCATCTTCCCTACCCAGTCGCCAATAAAAGTCCTGTATCGTCACTTTAGCACACATTCCACCATTCCACAATATCACTTATCCCCTCCCCTCGTTCCATACACGTCCCCACCAATCCGCAAAACCCCCCAATGATCCATCTTAACAACCCTCACATTTAATTTCCAATAACTGGGATATATCTTCACCGCCCCAGCCCAACCCATCTCCACCAACACACCCCTATGGTCGGAGAAACTAAAATCCTGACATGTTACCTCACCTACCTGGACCGCCCCCGATACAAAAATACGTACATGGTCCAAAAGAGCTGCATAACCCTTTTTTAAAATAAGTGTGGTCCACCGCCACCCTCCACCCCCGACCACATCCTCCATCCTAACCGCCCGCATCCCCCCCTTCGCAAGTTCTGCAACATACAACCTGCCGCCCGAGGTTCCACATCCCTCCTCTAATAATGCAATTCCAATCCCCGGCGATTATCATAACCATCAGTAAACCTCACGGCAAACCTCACAGCGTAAACTAAATCATCATATACAAACTCATCCTTAGCGTGGCGATTGGATGTCACCGGCATATATACACCATTGAAACACACTTGTATATCCCCCAATCCCCATCCACCCGTACTATTCACCACCACCCTCCTCTTCCCAGGCTTTAACTTGAAGGGCCAGTCTCACGAATACCCACCATCACCCCCTTTCCTAAATTCCCCGAACTCCCGGTATAACACTTATATCCCCCCAAACACAAACTAAACACTTATAGTTATGCTCTTGGAGAAAGCGTACATCGACATTCAATTGTCTGAACTCACCAATACATCTCCTCCAAACCCGCCCGAGGCCATTAACATTCGTTGAAAACCTGAAAAGGTCAAAAGGGGGTTTTCCACTTTGGTGCAC
>WNWK01043787.1:0-15358 GCA_009830355.1 Cherax destructor | reverse complement strand
ACTTTTCCCTTTCTCCAGGAGTTTTCCCAAGCCGTTACAAGCGATAAATGGACATAGTTGGTATATATATACTGTCAAGGTGGGGGTAAAAACACTAGTGGTGTTAGAAATAGTAGTGATATAAGTAGTATTAGTAGTAGTAGTAGTAGTAGTAAAGTAATACAATAATTAGTACAATCAATATGCACGTGAGTAAAAGGTGATAAAACAAATTTTTGGGTAGTATAACAATAGGTTAGACAAAATTTCTGCGGGAGGTTGAAATATAAAAGGCCAGTGGGGAGTGTTCCACATCTACGTTTGGCAAACTAACAGGGAGACTATGTGATGGTAGGGTTTACTGTTTTCAGGAGGATTCTTGCTAAGACTTCAGAGATGGTGAAGCTGCCTTTGTTTTGTTTAATTGTGTTAAAAAGGGGGAATAAGTGCTGATTCGGGGTTTTTTTCGACAGGAAATTAGTTTCTTTGATTACTATTTCGGGTCTTTGAATTTAAAGGAGATGATTGTTAACCCGGTGTTGTACGCAGGCGTTGTTCAGGTTATCTTTTTCTGCATGCTTTCCCGGTGTTCATTGATGCGTGTCTCGAGGTTTCTTGTTTCTCCAAAAATTTCCTGTCGCAGCCTCCACAGGGTATAGTGTAGACCCCTGCGTTGACTGGTTCATGGTGCTTGGATCTAGTCCTGGTTAGATCCTTAATAGAAGTACTGGAAGCGATGGCGACTCTAGTGTTAGCTTGCAAATACTTTAGAAATGTTGGATGCAACCTGGCTGTTGGGAAGAATTATAACTTTGTTTGGAGTGGAATTGACGCGTGGAGAATTAATGATCTGAAGAGCTCTTTTCTTGCAATCTTTGATGAAAAAGGAAGGAAAATGTAAATCAGTGAAGGTTTGGTGAATGTATGTACATTCCTCGTCAAGAAACTCAGGACTACAAATTCGGTAAGCTCTTAGGAAGAATCCGATGATGATACCTCTTTTGGTCTTAGTATCTTGACTGGAATAGAAATGTGTGAGGTCATTTTATTTGTAGGTTTCCGGTAAACTTGAAATCTTAGGTTGTTATCTACTTTGTGGATGAGGACGTCTAGAAAGGGTATCTTGTTATTGGACTCTTCTTCTAGTGTAAACTGGATCGCCGGTTCAACTGCGTTGAGCCTTGCCTGAAGATTCCGTACATCAAAACGTTTGGGAGTTATTACGAGGACGTCGTCTACGTAACGTAACCAAGTGACGCTTGAGGGGACGATGTTGGCGAAGTGTTCAGCCTCTAGGTGTTCCATGTATAAGTTAGCTAAGACGGCACTGATGGGGGACCCCATTCCCATGCCGTATGTTTGTTTGTAGAGCCTGTTACTGAAAGAAAAACAGTTGAAATTAACACAGAGTTCAATAAGGTCAACAAAATCTCCGGGAGGAAGAGGAAGGTTGAGGTCCTGATTGACTTTACGTCGTAGAACCTCGATGGCTTGTGTAGTAGGTACTTTAGTGAAGAGGGAAGTCACGTCCAAACTGCTTAGTTTCTTGTTTCGGATGGAGAATTTCGGATGCGGTTGAGAAGGTCGCCTGAATGTTTAAGATGAGCGGGGCTGATGGTCCCCAGAAGGCATGAAAGATGTTTGGCAAGAACTCCGGCTAGTTTGTGTGGTGCACTGCCTATACCTGATGTGATTGGTCTAAGAGGAATATTATGCTTATGAGTCTTGGGTAAGCCATACATGTGTGCTGGTTTAGGGTTGCTGGGTATCAAGTACAGAAGTTTCTTTCCTTCACTGGTGCGTTTCAGTATTTGTCTGGTTTATATAGGAAATCTTTAGTGAGTGTTTCCCACTGTTGTGTGTTGATGGGTTCGTAAGTGGATTGGTCATTCAAAAGGTCCATCATTTTGGTGTTGTATTCACTGGTGTTGAGTATGACGACTCCACCTCCTTTGTCGGCGGTGGTGACGATAATATTTGGGTCATTAGCAAGGCTCTTCAGAGCATTGATATATCGCCTGGGAAGATTAGTAGAAGAAGGTTCGCATAAAGCTGCGGTGAGAATGCCCTGTATATAACCCTTCTGGAAGTTGCTGTCACTGTGTCTGTGGTTTCTGGTGACTAAATTCAGTTGATAGTTTGGTTTTCGTATGTTAGTGGTAAATTTGAGACCCAGACTAAGCGCTTGTTTCTCGTAGTCAGTTAAGGTGCGTGATGATAAGTTGTTTATCAAGGATTCTCTTCCCATTTCCTTCCATCGACTATTATTGCAGAGGTACTGAAGTTTGCGATTGAGTTTAATCTTGTGTTGGAGGTTGGCTGTGGTGACTTTACTGAGAATATGCTCAGCAGTGTGGTGGTCAATGTGAAGGTTGGTCCTCATATTTCGTGCAGTATCAAAGGTTTCCTTAGCGATGTTAGAAAGTTCTTCAGCACACTCAGTTAAGTAGGCTTGAGTAGCTGGAGAGAAAGGGTGCTTGGAGTTGGAGAGTTGCGCAGGAGTAGACTTAGGGATCACCTTTTCGGCCAGGCAATCTTGAAGGAAGTTGTGTCTGTTGCGAAGGCTGTGAGCGCGAAGAAGAAACCTCGAGACACGCATCAATGAACACATGAATGCATGCAGAAACGATAACCTGAACAACGCCTGCGTACAACACCGAAATTCCAACAATCATCTCATGAAATTCAAAGACGCCCGACTAGTAATCAAAGAAACTAATTTCCGTAGTCGAAAATGCCTTGAATCAGCACTTATCTCTGTTTCTAACACAATTAAACAAAACAAAGGCAGCTTCACCATCTCTGAAGTCTTAGCAAGAATCCTCCTGAAAACAGTAAACCCTACCATCACATAGTCTCTCCTGTTAGTTTAGCACATCGTAGATGTGGAACACTCCTACTGGCCTTTTATATTTCAACCTCCAGCAGAAATATTTGTCTAACCTATTGTTATACTACCCAAGTATTTGTTTTATCACCTTTACTCACGTGCATATTGATTGTACTACCTTATTGTATTACTTTACTACTACTACTACTACTACTAATACTACTTATATCACTACTATTTCTAACACCACTAGTGTTTTCACCTCACCTTGACAGTATATATATACCAACTATGTCCATTTATCGCTTGTAACGGCTTGAGAAAGCTCCTGGAGAGCGAAACGTTGCCACAATAAAATGTCACATTAGTTGCAATTGTGTCCTTTTACTTAACATATTGTCGGTAATTCTACCAATATTATTACATCATATAATAATTCTAACAGTATAATATCATCATATTGTAATTTGAAAACAAATTTTAACTAGAATAAACTCATTAAATTTCTCTAATATTATGTACATAGTCTTTAAGTTACTAGATTAAGCTGCCCCTAATGCCATGGCATGTCAGTGGCTCTCCTTGCACTCAGTTTATATTGTAACTACCAATACCTATGTAATCTGCAATGAAATAAAATTTACTTTACTACTACTTTACTTTACTTTACATATTTTTTAATAAATTACTTAGACTATACAACAAACATTGTCCTATAAAAACGAAACAGATTACGAATAAACGGCTAGGTTGCCCATGGCTAACTAACAGCTTACTAAAATCCATTAACAAGAAATATCAATATGAGAAGCAATATAGACAGGGCTTAATACATAAAGATATTATTAAACACTATGCATCAGTTCTCACCAAAGCAATAAGAAAAGCCAAACAATTGTACTACTCCAGCAGATTCACTGAAATAAAAGGAGATATAAAAAGACCTGGAAAACACTCTCAGATTCTGGGCAAACACAAACTAAAAAAAAACTAGCCTATTGAAACAGTTAACAAGATAAATGACTTCTTCTCAACCACAGGATCAAATCTTGCCAGTAAAATCCCAGATACCAACGCCCGAGCAAGTGATTACCTAGATGGGAATTTCCCATCCTCCTTCTATCTTGCACCTACTGAGCCCACTGAAGTCACCATGATTATCAAGTCACTCGTAAATAAATCAGGGAATCTGTCACAAGTCCCACCATTTTTGTACAAGCGAGCGGCCCATGTCCTTTCGCATGCTATTTCATTACTTTTTAACAAATCATTAGAAACTAGCACTTTCCCGACGCTACTCAAGACAGCAAGGGTTACACCAATACACAAAGGTGGTGACCCCACACATGTAAATAACTATAGGCCAATATCAAACCTACCGTTACTATCCAAAATCTTCGAGAAACTTGTGCACAAGAGATTATATTCGTTTATAACAGCACAAAGCATACTCAACCTCTGCCAATTTGGATTCAGAAAAAATAAAAGCACAAACGATGCAATTGAAAAATGCTAGATCTGCTTTACACAGCACTGGAACATAAGGAATATCCACTAGGACTTTATATTGACTTAAGGAAAGCTTTTGGCACAGTAGACCACGGCATTCTACTTCACAAACTTGACCATTATGGTATAAGAGGTCATGCACTTGCATATTTCAAATCCTACCTTACTAATAGGTATTAGTACATTATCATTAAAGACACAACCTCATCAACACGACCACATGATGGAAATAAATGGTATAAAATACCGACACAATGGAAAGATAAACACATAAGCAGTATAATGTGATCCTTTATTGACAACGTTTCGCCCACACAGTGGGCTTTATCAAGTTACAAACAGATCTACCTGGATAAAAGAAACAAGGGTATTTATAGGATTTAGTCAGGTGGAGAAAGCTGCATGTGACAGTCTTCAAAGTAGGGTGATTGTTTAAAACCTCGGGTAACTTAAAGGACCTGCAGTGTTCCATTCTTGAGTTCTAGGTGGGATAGCGATGAAGAAGTTTCTTGGCAATAGGTTCAGCTATGTTGTTGAAGCCGTTGTTCTGGTTGAAGTTTTTGGATATACAAATAAGTGATGATTCCAAGAAACTTCTTCATCGCTATCCCACATAGAACTCAAGAATGGAACACTGCAGGTCCTTTAACTTACCCGAGGTTTTAAACTATCACCCTACTTTGAAGACTGTCACATGCAGCTTTCTCCACCTGACCCAGCATTATCCACCTGACTAAATCCTATAATACCCTTGTTTCTTTTATCCAGGTAGATCTGTTTGTGACTCGATAAAGCCCACTGCGTGGGCGAAACGTTGTCAATAAAGGATCACATTATACTGCTTATGTGTTTATCTTTCCACGACCACTTGATACTGGAGTGCCACAGGGAAATGTCCTTGGTCCCCTGCTCTTCTTCTTATACATCAATGATCTCAATGTATCACACCTGAAACCAATTCTCTTTGCTGACGACACGACTTATGTCATCTCACACACAACAATTAAAATTTGCACCAAGAACTCAATACAGTTGTGACCGGGTGTAGACTAGTGAATTGTTCATTACTTTATAATTTGTTCATGATTGTAACCATGTATAAACGTAAGTAAATTTACTTACATGTTTCATTACCTTTGTAACTTGTGAGTTCATTACCTTTGTAGCTTGTGAGTTCATTACCTTTGTAACTTGTGAGTTCGTTTCCTTTGTAGCTTGTGAGTTCATTACCTTTGTAGCTTGTGAGTTCATTACCTTTGTAACTTGTGAGTTGATTACCTTTATAACTTGCTCAGCTATCAAAACTTTGGGGTCCAGTCCCTGGACCCATTATGTACCTCTGTAATCTTTTGACTACCGCCCACAGGATGGGTATGGGGTGCATAATAAAGATATCAAACTAAACTAACAACTCACACACAAATCTTGCCACGCTCAACATCATTGTTAACGATGAGCTACTAAAAATATCTACTTGGATGACAGCCAATAAACTTACACTCAACACTGATATGACCTTCTATATCATGTTTGGTAACAGAGTAGGTGTTGCACAACTGAAGAATAAGATCGACAACACTTATTGCTAAACACAATGAGGGCAAATTCTTGGGCCTACACCTCGACAGCAACCTGAAATTCAGCACCCATATCCAACACATAACAAAAAAGTATCCAAAACGGTTGGGATCCTCTCCAAGATACGCTACTACGTGCCACAATCAACCCTCCTCACACTATACTATTCACTCATCTATCCCTACCTCACCTATGCCATCTGTGCTTGGGGATCAACAGCAGAAACACACTTAAAGCCAATAATAACCCAACAAAAAGCTGCAGTAAAAATGATCACGCAATCCAATACTTGGCAACCCTTCCCCCCAACTCTTCAAAGATCTAAACTTACTTAATGTTCAGAACATCCACACTTACTACTGTGTAACCTACATGTACAGAACCATAAATTCCAATATTAACCCTGAACTAAAACGCTTTCTTGATAGTTGTGACAGGACCCATAGGCACAACACCAGACACAACAATCTCTATGACATTCCCCGTGTCCGGCTAAACCTATACAAAAATTCAATGTACATTGAAGGGCCTAAAATCTGGGACTCCCTGCCTGAAAACTCTAGAACTACAGACACAACCATCACTTTCAAAACTACCTTTAAAAAACATCTTATCTCCCTGACCCACCCTACCCTCAGCTAACTACATAAATACCATAAAAATCAAAGTAGACCTACTCTCGATATCTGTGATTTCCCCCAATTTACACTTACACTCACCCAAATGACTGTAAACATCAAATTCCGAATGTAGTTATTGTCTAATAAATCTTAAACTAGTCATAAGTTTGCCTGAGATACTCCAATATAGGAGCTTTAATAGAAACTGTGTATCATGCCAAGACAAAACCATTCTCATTGCTAAATTTACAAATTGTAATGCAGTTACTTAGCTTTAATATCAATATGCTCCATAACCTGTAAATTGTATTATATAACTGTAATGCTTCAAAATTGTAAAACTAGTATACTACAAAATTGTAATGTTCAAATTTCATTGCTTAAATACTCAATTATACTTATATTGTAAGTTGTTTACTGTAATTTTTACCATATAGTCTGTTAGAGCATAATTGTAATTTAATTTTAAGTTTGCCCATAATGCTCTGCATACAAGGGGCTTTTGGCATGTACACCCCACTACTATAACTCCTTGTACAACTATGTATCATGTCTCAATAAACTATTATTATTATTATTATTATTGAGTTAGAAATATTATTAGTCTGCCCGAAATGCCTAGTCATGCTAGGCATGATAGTGGCCTTTGTAATTAGTATTTTATAATATGTAAACGTCACATTGTAACCAATATTTTATAATATGTAAACCCCACATTGTAATCTTTACAGAGAAATAAACATTTGATTTTGATTTTGAAGGGCAGTCTGTCATGAAGGGACTCTCTGTCTTATTTCCATTAGGGGTCCTCAATCTTATCCCCCAGGATGCGACCCACACTAGTCAACTAACAGCCAGGTACCTACTTGCTCGCAAAGTGAACGGAACAATAAGTGTATGGAAATATGCCCAGTTTTCACCCTTGCTGAGAATCGAACCTCGATCGGACACAGTGTGTGAAGCGAGATGATCCTGCAGGAGAAAGCACGGCTGAGGGAGAATCGGGCGTACCAGAATTTATACCTCGATTGGGACAGAATGCAGCAGAGAGGAATGGAGCAGAGAGGAATGGAGCAGAGAGGAGCGAGAGGAAGTGACAAGGAAGAGCGGAGGAAACCAGGCCCAAGTAGAAGGGCAAACACACCCCCCGGAAGCACTCACAGAGGGCCTCCAAACACGACAACCCCAAGGCAACCGTACAATTTAATTAACCCCCCACACACACATCACTCTCCCTATCCGCACCCCACCAATCCAAAACCCACCTTCACAACTACCCCCTCATCACCAACCCCACCCCACCAACCCATACTCCACCCATACAACTCCCCCCACCCATGCAGCAACCCCCTATGGGCACTCTTACCACACACCCCACAACCCCCCAAGATCCCCCCAGGGCCACAGTCTTGGAAACGAGGTTGAAGGTTTGGTACACAAATGCGGATGGAATAACGAGTAAATACGAAGAGTGGAATGAAAGAATTGATGAGAAGTCCCCAGACATCATAGCAGTCACAGAAACGAAACTCACGGAGGCAATAACAGAAGCAATCTTCCCACAGGGATATCAGATCCTGAGGAAAGATAGGAGTAGAAGGGGAGGAGGGATCGCACTGCTCATAAGGAACCATTGGAAATTCGAGGAATTGGAAGGAATGGAGGAGTGTAGGAAAGGGACTTTGTAGAAGGAACCATCCAGTCTGGGGAGCACAAGATAGTCATTGCAGTGATGTATAACCCACCACAGAACTGCAGGAGGCCAGGAGAGGAATATGAAGAGAAAAACAGAGCAATGGTGGACACTGGCGGAGGTGGCAAGAAGAGCGCATTCGAGCAGAGCAAAGCTACTGGTCATGGGCTTTGAGTACATAGTAGAGTTACAGGTGGAGAGGAAAACGGTACCGAAAGAGACAAACCAAACTTTAAAAGAGGGGACTACATGGGTATGAGAAACTTCCTGCAGGAGGTTAAGTGGGACAGGGACATGGAAGGACAGTCAGTAAATGAAATGATGGAATACGTAACAACAAAGTGCAAGGAGGCAGAGGAAAAGTTTGTACCCAAAGGCAAAAGATTAAATGGGAAGTCCAGAAAGAGCCCTGGTTTAACCAAATGTGCAGGGAGGCAAAGACTCAGTGTGCCAGAGAATGGAAAAAGTACAGAAGGCAAAGAACCCAAGAAAACACGTAGATTAGTCGTAGAGCTAGAAACGAGTATGCACAGGTACGGAGAGAGGCCCAGAAACAGTACGAAAATGACATAGCATCGAAAGTCAAGTCTGACCCGAAACTGATGTACAGTCACATCAGAAGGAAGACAACAGTCAAGGACCAGGTGATAAGGCTGAGGAAAGAAGATGGGAACTCACAAGAAACGACCAAGAGGTATGTGAGAAGCTCAACTCGAGGTTTAAGGAGGTATTCAAAGTGGAGGTAGGAAGGCATCTGGGTAGACAGGACAGAGCGGAACACCAACAAGAAATATATCAAGTGTTGGATGGCATACACACAACTGAGGAGGAGGTGAAGCAGTTGCTCAGTGACCTTGACACCTCAAAGGCGATGGGTCCGGACAATATCTCCCCGTGGGTCCTTCGGGAGGAAGCAGAGATGCTGAGTGTGCCACTTACCACAATATTCAACACATCCCTTGAAACTGGGCAGCTACCTGAAGTATGGAAAAAGGCCAACGTAATCCCCATTTTTAAGAAAGGAGATAGAAAAGAGGCACTAAACTATAGACCAGTGTCACTTACGTGTATAGTGTGCAAAGTCATGGAGAAAATCATCAGGAAAAGAGTGGTGGAGCATCTGGAATGGCACAGGATAATCAACGCCAGACAGCACGGATTCATGGAAGGCAAATCCTGTGTAATAAACCTCCTGGAGTTTTACGACAAAGTAACAGAGGTAAGACACGAGAGAGAAGGGTGGGTTGATTGCATTTTCCTGGACTGCAGGAAGGTCTTCGACACAGTTCCTCATATGAGATTAGTGAAGAAGCTGGAGGACCAGGCGTGTATAACAGGAAGGGCACTGAAATGGATCAGGGAATACCTCACAGGAAGGCAACAACGGGTCATGGTCCGTGATGAGGTATCGCAGTGAGCGCCTGTGATGAGCGGGGTCCTGCAGGGGTCAGTCCTAGGACCAGTGCTATTCTTGGTATATGTGAATGACATGATGGACGGGATAGAATCAGAAGTGTCTCTGTTCACGGATGATGTGAAATTAATGAGGAGAATCACATCGGAAGGGGACTAAGCAGGACTTCAAAGAG
This sequence comes from Cherax destructor, assembly GCA_009830355.1. Lineage (NCBI taxonomy): Eukaryota > Metazoa > Arthropoda > Malacostraca > Decapoda > Parastacidae > Cherax > Cherax destructor. The sequence continues at coordinate 5,560 of WNWK01043787.1, read as the reverse complement.
ACCTGGACAAGCTTGACACCTGGTCCAGCAACTGGCTTCTCGAATTTAATCCCACCAAATGCAAAGTCATGAAGATCGGGAGGGGCAAAGAAGACCGCTGACAGAGTACAGGCTAGGTGGACAAAGGCTACAAACCTCGCTAAAGAAGAAAGACCTTCGGGTGAGTATAACACCAAGCCGTTCCGGAGGCACACATCAACCAGATAACTGCGGCAGCATATGGGCGACTGGCAAACCTAAGATTAGCGTTCTGTTACCTTAACAAGGAATCGTTCAAGACACTACACCGTGTACGTCAGGTCCATACTAGAGTATTCAGCACCAGTCTGGAACCCACACCTGGTGAAGCACGTCAAGAAATTAGAGAAAGTGCAAAAGTTTGTGACAAGGTTAGTTCCAGAACTCAGGGACTGTCCTACGAAGAAATGTTGAGGAAATAGGCCTGACAACACTGGAGGACAGAAGGGTTAGAGGAGATATGATAACGACATACAAAATACGGCGGGAATCAGGCATAATCACAGACAATACCACAGACCACTACCCTACCTTTCTCGTAACCAACCTCGGTAAATTACCCCAAGAGACTACTAAAGTTACCTTCAGACTACATAATGAGACAGCTATTAATAACTTCATAGCAGCTATGTCAAACATCGATTGGCAAACCGAGTTAGACATCTATACAGATACTGACATATGTATGATATGATTTAGATTTTGCCACCGAAGTGGCTAGTTTATTGTGCACCCCATATCCATCCTGTGGACGGTAGCGCAAGAGCATATGGATACACAAAAGGCCTAGGCACTAGGCCCCAAAAGGGTTAACAATTGTACATTTGGATTTATATCTACAGTTCACTTATCTGTTACAAGCAAATTTAGGAAATTTACTTAGTATAACTGGTATCCTACCTTCACTAATAAGATATCTTTGACATGTCACATAGGTTATTATACTGTCTATCTCTATATTCCTCAATAAGTGGACAATTAAGCACATAGTGTTCAAGACAGTGACCATATGCCTGATCACATAATTTGCAACTACTGGACCACTACGACAAGGTCCTGGATGCTCTAGAAGACAAACAGAATGCAGATGTTATATACACAGACTTTGCAAAAGCCTTTGACAAGTGTGACCATGGTGTAATAGCACACAAAATGCGTGATAAAGGAATAACAGGAAAAGTTGGTAGATGGATCTATAATTTCCTAACAAGTAGAACACAAAGAGTAGTAGTCAACAGAGTAAAGTCTGAGGCAGCTACTGTGAAAAGCTCTGTTCCACAAGGCACAGTACTCGCTCCCATCCTGTTCCTCATCCTCATATCGGACATAGACAGGGATATAAGCCACAGTGCCGCGTCTTCCTTTGCAGATGACACCCGAATCTGTATGACAGTGTCCACCGTTGAAGACACTGCAAGACTCCAAGCAGACATAAACCAAATCTTTAAATGGGCTGCAGAAAACAATATGAAGTTCAATGATGAGAAATTTCAATTACTCAGATATGGAAAACGTGAAGAAATTAAAATCTCATCGGAGTACAAAACAAATTCCAACCACACAATAGAGCGAAAAACTAATGTCAAAGACCTGGGAGTGATCATGTCAGAGGATCTCACCTTCAAGGACCATAACACCGTAGCAATCGCATCTGCTAGAAAAATGACAGGATGGATAATGAGAACCTTCAAAACCAGGGATACCAAGCCCATGTTGACACTTTTCAGGTCGCTTGTTCTATCTAGGCTGGAATATTGCTGCACGCTAACTGCACCTTTCAAGGCAGGTGAAATGGCTGACCTAGAAAATGTGCAGAGAACCTTCACGGCACGCATAACTGCGATAAACCACCTCAATTACTGGGAACGCTTGAAGTTTCTAAACCTGTACTCCCTAGAACGCAGGCGGGAGAGATACGTTATTATATACACGTGGAAAATTCTCGAGGGATTAGTACCAAACTTGCACACGAGTGTCACTCCCTACGAAAGAAAAAGACTTGGCAGGCGATGTAACATCCCCCCAATGAAAAGCAGGGGTGCCACTAGCACGTTGAGAGACAACACAATAAGTGTCAGGGCCCAAGACTGTTCAACTGCCTCCCAGCATACATCAGGGGGATTACCAACAAACCCCTGGTTGTCTTCAAGCAGGCACTGGACAGGCACCTAAAGTCGGTACCTGACCAGCCAGGCTGTGGTTCGTACGTTGGACTGCGTGCGGCCAGCAGTAACAGCCTGGTTGATCAGGCTCTGATCCAACATGAGGCCTGGTCACAGACCGGGCCGCAGGGGCGTTGACCCCTGTTTGATATCTTTATTATGCACCCCATACCCATCCTGTGGGCGGTAGTCAAAACTCTCCAGGTATACTCCAGGTATAGCATTACCAAATAAATAAATCCATTCTCATGTACTCTTGTACTCCTTGTAACTCATCTAATGACCATATAAACTGTTATTGCAGCACAGGAGGTGTTGATTCACCGGGAAATCTCCCGGCCCGGGTCTTTACCAGATGGCGACCCGGCTCCGGCTCCCTGGCGTGGGAGTAGCAGAGACCTAAGTCTCCCATGGGAGGGGATACCCCTCAGCGGTGGGACCAACTGGTCCCAGGCCTAGACATATTCGCCCACAAGCACGAGGCAGATAGTTGCTAGGCCCCTCTGGTCTGCCACCTTCCCCGCCCCAAGGAGGCTGACGGGAAGGACAGGCTTGCGAGCCGCAGATGGTAGCAAGCTCCAGCCTTGGCACCTACCCTGCCCTAGAAGGGCTGGGCATGGTGATCGACCAATTGCAGCACAAATAATTGATTTGATTTGTTTGATCTGATTTAATAAATTACTACAAATCATAAATTATTATGTTGATATATTATAAACCTGTAATGCTTCAAAATTGCAAAACTATTATGTTTCAAAATTGTTATGTTTAAATTTTATTGCTTAAATACTCAGCTATACATATATTGTAAATTGTTTACTATAATTTTTGCCATTTAGTTGCCCATAATGCTCAGCATATAAGGGGCTTTTGGCATGCACACCCCATTCCCACAACTCCTTGTATATCTTCGTATCATGTCACAATAAACTATTATTATTATTATTATTGTTGAAGTTGTAGTTGTTGTTGTTGTTGTTGTTGTTGTTATTATTAAATGTTTCTTTTCGGACACTGGACGGCGCTGGTTGTCAGTGGTCCTATTAACAAGAAGCTGCCATGGTCCTAAAGCCGAATTAACCCTACAACCCAACAACAACAATCTTGTTTAAAATTTATTTGGTTTCTACGTAAAGGTGAGTTGTATGGTAAGTAAGTCAAGTAGCAAAGCTTTATAAACTAAATAAGCTTTGTAAGTAAAGTAAGTAAGATATATTAGGCTGTTAATATATGTCTGATGTTGGGTCGACAACATTAATAATATGTATCTATATTTCTACAAGTGTATGGAATAGGTAGTAAGTTACTGAAGGCTGTAAAGAGTTTTTATGAGGATAGTGAGGCTCAGGTTAGGGTGTGTGGGAGAGAGGGAGATTACTTCCCGGTAAAAGTAGGTCTTAGACAGTTAGTTTAATATCTTTATTATGCACCCCATACCCATCCTGTGGGCGGTAGTCAAAAGATTACAGAGGTACATAATGGGTCCATTGACTGGACTCCAAAGTTTTGATAGCTGAACAAGTTACAGCGGTAATGAACTAGAATGGGTCACAATTATGACCAAGTTTCAAAGGTAATGAGCTCCAGGTAGAGCTGGTCACACTCATGACAAGTTACAAAGGTAATGAGCTCCAGGTAGAGCTGGTCACACTCATGACAAGTTACAAAGGTAATGAGCTCCAGGTAGAGCTGGTCACACTCATGACAAATTACAAAGGTAATGAGCTACAGGTAGAGCTGGTCTTAGACAGGGATGTGTAATGTCACCATAGTTGTTTAATATATTTATAGATGGGGTTGTAAAATAAGTAAATGCTAGGGTGTTGTTTGATACCTTCATCACCTTACTCTTATCTATGTTCACTTTCAACTTTCTTCCTTTACACCTTTAAAGAGGGAGTATGGAAGAAGTGAATGTTTTCAGATATTTGGGAGTTGACGTGTCAGCGGATGGGTTTATGAAGGATGAGGTTAACCATAGAATTGATGAAGAAAAAAAAGGTGAGTGGTGCGTTGAGGTATCTGTGGAGACAAAAAACGTTATCCATGGAGGCAAAGAATAGAATGTATGAAAGTATAGTGGTACCAACATTTATATGGGTGTGAAGCATGGGTTGTAAATGCTGCACCGAGGAGGCGGCTGGAGGCAGTGGAGATGTCCTGTCTAAGGGCAATGTGTCGTGTAAATATTATGCAGAAAATTCGGAGTGTGGAAATTAGGAGGAGGTGTGGAGTTACTAAAAGTATTAGTCAGAGGGCTGAAAAGGGGTTGTTGAGGTGGTTTGGTCATTTAGAGAGAATGGATCAAAGTAGAACGACATGGAGAGCTTATAAATCTGTTTGGGAAGTAAGGCGGGTAGGGTCGTCCTCGAAAGGTTGGAGGAAGGGGTAAAGGAGGTTTTGTGGGCGAGGGCTTGGACTTCCAGCAAGCATGTGAGCGTGTTAGATAGGAGTGAATGGAGACGAATGATTTTGGGACCTGACGAGCTGTTGGAGTGTGAGCAGGGTAATATTTTGTGAAGGGATTCAGGGAAACCAGTTATTATAGAGTTAGCTGGACTTGAGTCCTGGAAATGGGAAGTACAATGCCTGCACTTTAAAGGAGGGGTCTGGGATAGTGACAGCTGGGAGGGACTATTCTCAACTGTCGTATCTGAGCGCCTCTGTAAAGACAGTGATTATGTATGAGTCTGGTGAAAGTGTTGAATGATGATGAAAGTATGTATTTTCTTTTTGGGGATTTTCTTTCTTTTTGGGTCACCCTGCCTCGGTGGGAGACGGCCGACTTGTTGAAAAAAAAATTTCTACAAGTACATGTACATACAAGGTATACGGCCTAGCTGACATCAATGGCATACTACTATATAGAAAGCCGCTTGTTATACCTGGAGTATACTTGGAGAGAGTTCCAGGGGTCAACGCCCCTGCGGCCAGGTCTGTGACCAGGCCTCATGTTGGATCATGCCTGACCAGTGCCTGCTTGAAGACAGCCAGGGGAATTTCGGGCAAATTAGGTCAATTTTGTCGCAGGATGCGACCCACACTAGTCGACTAACACCTAGGTACCTATTTTACTGATGGGTGAACATAGACAACAGGTGTAAGAAACATGCCCAGTGTTTTCACCCTCGCCAGGAACTGAACCCGGACCCTCAGCATGTGATGGAAGAGCTTTGTCTACCAGGCCACAGGCTAGGGGCATAGACAGCATAAATTGCCAAGATATGTTAGGCAAAGCTTCAGCAGACAGGTTAGCTCATAAAATAGTTCCTGATAAAAAAACGGGAAAATTAGTCTACAAACAAAACGAGACAGAAAAAAATTGAGGCAAAAAACTTCTTTAGTATCTGTTATACAAGTAGACGGAATGCAAGAAATAA
>WNWK01043786.1:0-15358 GCA_009830355.1 Cherax destructor | reverse complement strand
CAGCTTGAGAGTGGGTGAGCTGTGAGAGGCTCTTACAACCCCCAACAAGCATCAGCAGCATCACCCACCATGACCACCTTAAGACCATTCCGGTGTGAAGACATGTTTAACTTTAACAATGTTAACCTGGACCCGCTAACAGAGACCTACGGACTCTCCTTCTACCTGCAGTACCTGGCTCACTGGCCAGAGTACTTCCAGGTGGCTGAGTCCCCTAGTGGCGTCATTATGGGCTATAGTGAGTTACCCCATTACATCTATTACAATTTTTTTTTTTCATAGTGAGGTAAGCTCTTAACCCATAGGGGTCAGTGGGGAATGGAGGTATTCAGGTTGAGTACAAGGAAGGGAAGGATAAGTAGGGTTCCTTGTATCAAGAGCCCCTCGCCGGCGTCAAGACACCTTCCTTGAGGAGTGTATAATAATAATTTATTTCTACAAGTACATGATGCAACTTATACAGACCATAGTTGACATCAGTGACATACTATATAGAAAGTTCCTGGTTATGCAGAGCATTTCATGTTAATCTTGTTCCCCAGGATGCGACTCACACCACTCAGCTAACACCCAGGTATACCTACTTACTGCTAGGTGAACAGTGACAGCAGGTGCAAGGTAACTAACACCCAGGTACCTACTTACTTCTAGGTGAACAGTGACAGCAGGCATAAGGTAACTAACACCCAGGTACCTGCTTACTTTTAGGTGAACAGTGACAGCAGGTGTAAGGTAACTAACACCCAGGTACCTGCTTACTTCTAGGTGAACAGTGTCAATAATAATGTTGTTATTGTAGATAAGAGGAATCTACCATGGAGAGAAATGGTATAAAATACCACCATGGCTCAGTTGGCAGCACACTCACCTCATACTGAGTGTCCAGGATCAATTCCCAGCACGGGTGGAAACTCTGGACATATTTCCTTACAACTGCTGTCTATGTTCACCTAGCAGTAAGTAGGTCCCAAATGTTAGTCGACTGGTGTGGGTCGTATCAAGGAGGACAAAATTAAAGAACCACACTGGAAATAAGACAGACAGTCGACGATGATGCACTGATCTTCTTGGGTTATCCTTAGTGGCTAACCCTCCTGGTTAAAAATCTCAACAAATCTTATGACAAATACAGTGTAATACCTAGAGTATCCCTGGAGAGTGTTTCAGGGGTCAACACCTCCATGGCCCTGTCCATGACCAGGTGTCGTGGTGAATCAGGACCTGATCATCCAGGCTGTTACTGCTGGTCACACACAATCCAATATACAAACAAAAGCCCAGCTGGTCAGTTACTGACTTTAGGTATACCTGGAGTATACCTGGAGAGAGTTCCAGGGGTCAACGCCCCTGCGGCCTGGTCTGTAACCAGGCTTCATGTTGGAATCAGAGCCTGATCAACCAGGCTGTTACTGCTGGCTGCACGCAGTCCAACATACGAACCACAGCCTGGCTGGTCAGATACCGACTTTAGGTGCCTGTCCAGTGCCTGCTTGAAGACAGACAGGGGTCAATTGGTAATTTTCCTTATGTATGCTGTGAGGCAGTTGAACAGTTTTGGGCCCCTGACACATAATGTGTTGTCTCTTTGGGGAAATGTTGCACCGCCTGCCCATTCTTTTGCTTTCATGGGGAGTCATTTCTGTGTGCAGATTTGGGACTAGTCCCTCTAGGATTTTCCAGGTGTAAATTCTGATGTACCTATGGATCAGTTTTTGTTGTTGTTCTTGTACAGTGTTGTTAAAATTTATCCAATCTTTACGTGTAATTTTTTTTTTTAAGTAATTTCGATTCCTGATGCAATGTAAGAACAATAGAAAAGTAATTACTTATAATACTGTGTATCTTAACAGTCATGGGTAAAGCTGAAGGCCATGGAGAAAACTGGCATGGCCATGTTACTGCATTAACTGTTGCTCCAGAGTATCGACGCCTGGGCCTGGCCAAGCAGCTCATGGCCATCTTGGAAGACATCTCTGAGAAGTAAGTGTCTCTCTTTAAGTAACTTTAATACTGTATATCTTAATAAAGTGTCCTTAAGTAGTACAGTAGTGTGTTTCCTAATAAAGTGTACTTTAGTAAGTACAATGCTGTATATCATATGGCTTGGCCAGTGACTAGTTTTAAAGGTACAGAAATTATTTCTTTGTACCCCAGCATAAGGCCAAATTTCATTGATCGCTTGATCTACCAGGTTGTTCTTGCTAGAAGCCCTCAAACCTGCACCAGTGTCACAACCTGGCTCATCTGGTATTGGTCCAGTTTCCTCAGATTTGTAGATGATAACTTGAAATACTGGTGAACAGTCACTTGAAAACTGGCTTTTACTGGGTTTACTCCCTCCTAGCCTCGTGAGCTCCTTAGGTCAGAGTAGTGGAGACCCATTAAAACTATATTTACAAAGGAATTCAGAGGAACCAGATTTCATTTCTAGAGGTGGAAAGTGCAGTGTCTGAACTGTGTAAATTGAGCAGGAATGTTGCTGTTCAGTGAGTCATCCTTGGACCATGATGGTGGTATCTTTTTGGGAAGACTTGAAAATGAGTGAGAGATGGTAAATTTGTGTTCTTTAGGTCACCCCATTTGGGTGGGAAATGCTGGTTTTTAAAATGCTTCATATTTGTCTTGTAACTACATGTATAAAATGCATTACAGCCTCTCCTCACTTAATGATGGAGTTCCGTTCCTAATACCACGTCGGTAAACGAATTCGTCGCTAAACGAGGAGCATACTATAATGGTAGTGGGTTTATGTCAACTATCTTAATGTCACCCTTGCACCATTTATAACATTTTTAGTATATTTTTTTAAATGTTTATACAGTACATTGGACCCCCGAGTAACGAACACCCCGGAAATCGTACAATTATGTAAGTATAATATTGTAAGTGCTTGTGGAAGTGTATTTTTGGGGGTCTGAAATAGACTAACCTACGTGACATTATTCCTTAAGGGAGTAAATTCGTTCGGTAATGGCACTTGAGCAGGCTTCTGGAATGAAGTTTTTACGTTACTCGAGGGTCCACTGTAGTGTACTGTATATTGCAATAAACAGAATAGAGGAAATCAGCTCTAATATACATTATTTAGGTATGCATACTGGCCAGAGAGCTCATCATAAGTCCGAGTTGTCGATAAATGAGTACATTGCTAAGTGAGGAGAGACTGTATATAAATTAACTTGGTTGCTGCACTTCTTTCTGCAACCTTGTGGTCATTATAAGAAATATGGTGCTTGAATTATTGCAGCTACAAGTTTTCTGTAACCTTGTGGTCAGTATTTGAAATACATACAGTGGAACCTCGGTACTCGAACAGCTTCCTACTGGAACAAAGCTCAGCTCTCAACCAAACAAACACGACCTGCCAGAACTTCGCTGTAAACTAGTATTTCGTGTTTCTTCGCATTTTTTGTTGTTGTTTTTATATTATTTGTATAAATAAGTCACCATGAGGCCTACAAAGATTAGTGATAACAGCAAACCAAAAAGAAAATTGGTTGGGAAGAATTCGTTCGATACTCGAACGGATCGGCACTCGAACAGCTTTTTGGAACGAATTAAGTTAGAGTACCAAGATTCCACTGTACATAATTTATTCTAGGTATTAGTGTTATATGCTACTCTACATATACTTTCCTTCATTGTACAGTGGACCCCTGACTATTGGCCGGTCTGAGTATCGGCCGACTCGAGTTTCGGTCTTTTTTTTGGCCCAATTTTTCCCCGACTATCGGCTGTTTCCCCGAGTTTCGGCCCACGTACCAGACCCGCCTGCCTGCTCGCGCTTGTGCGCCTCCCTGTGCAGGCGTCGTGAGCCAGTCTAGCTTTGTTTACCATTGAGTGAACATTACCCAGTGCGCTCATTCAAACATTTCACAATAATTTTATTGTGTTTATTGATTGTCACTGTGAAATAAGTCACCATGGGTCCAAAGAAGCTTCCTAGTGGCACCCCTGTGGTAAAGAAAGTGAGGAACACCATCGAACTGAGATTAAGGAAATTTGTTCAGTGTGGAATAAGGTGCAGGAATTTATTGAAAAATACCACCCTGAGCAAGCTGAAATAAGCCATCTCTGCAACAAGTTCAGTGACAGAGCCAGGAACATGTTAAAGAGGTGCCAGAAACAGAGGACTGTGGACAGTTATTTTGTGAGACAGGGGTCCAGTGACTCTCAAGCTGGTCCTAGTGGCATTAAAAGACCAAGAAGGGAAGTAACCCCAGATGGGGCTTTGATATCTGAAGTCCTTATGGAGGGGGATTGCCCTTCCAAACACTAAGCCTTCCCTCACTCCTCCTCCTTATCTTCCAGATGCAAGCAAGTCTCTTCAATAAAGGTAAGTAAATGTTATTTTAAATGTAAATTTATAAATTTAATATGTGTTGTTATTATGTGTTTTGTGTATGTATGTAAGACTTTAGTTATTCTTTAAAAAATGAATTTTTTGTGAATATTTTTGGGTGTCTGGAACGGATTAATTGTATTTACATTATTCGAGTTAAGGCCTAGCTCCTGGAACGGATTACGGCCGATACTCAGGGGTCCACTGTACAATGAATCAGTTTCTCTTGTACTCCATGATAAAGCTACATTGCCACAGAACAAGTGGGATTCAAACCTCTGGTGAGCCAGGCTTAAAACTGATAGGCCAGTGTTGCAACAACTGTACTGTACAAGTTGTAAAACTGATATGCCAATTTTAGGACTTACCATGGGTTCGAATCTCACCCTTTCTGTGAATTGTTCACAATCATGTTATTACAATTTTCTGAGTCAGTTACATTTATTGTAATTTTCATAGTTATAAATCCATCATATTATTTTCTTGAGAGTTTGCATGATGCATTTCTTAACCATTAAATATGAAAATATTTTAAGCAAATGTAAATGTTTGTACTTAACAGAAAACGCTGTTACTTCGTTGATCTATTTGTGCGAGTGAGTAATCTAGTAGCTATTACCATGTACAAGAAGCTGGGCTACATTGTTTACCGCACAGTGTTGCAGTATTACTCAGGAGATCCTGATGAAGATGCTTATGGTGAGTAGCCCTTTTTCTCTCTCACCTGACAATGCATATTTTATATTTGTTTTAAGAGATTGCATTTTTGTCATACAGTGAACCCCCGGTGTTCGTCTTGCTCAAAACACTCCCTTTTATGTAAGTGTATTTTTTTAAATGCTTTTATAAGTGTAGTTTTGGGGGTCTAAAAGGACTAGTCTACTTTACATTATTTCTTAAGGAAATAAATTTGGTTGTTAATGGCACTTGAACAGCATTCTGTTACGAAAAATGGACGAACACCGGGGGTCCACTGTACTTATTTTGAGCAACTTTTCTTTTTTATGTTAACTACTGAATCTGTGTTTTTCTCCCATGATTTTGAACACCCTTTTATACACATATTTTCTACAATACCCTGCATAATACCAGCACCAAGGTCACAGCACCACCATCATGTGCCATAAGATGGTTACATCTCCTTCCATTGAGGTAATAAGTCTTGGTGCATCACTTTTATAATGATCATGAACCATAAGATTTCATTCAAGAGAGACTCATTCAAATTCTCACATCCAGTTATTTTGTTTGGTTTAGATTTTATTGTGGCAGTCAACAGAAGCCACATTAGATTGATATTTAACAAGATATTGTAAAAAATTCAAGTTCGCCTCTGATATTCTCGTAGGATTTCAGATTAATTGGTGAATTTTTAAAAATAATTCAAGCTCACCACACATGTACCACATAATCAAAAGATAAATGAAACTGATCATCAACCAGTGGCAAAAAAATAGAATATAGAATTCACTCATGCTTTCTCTGCTGGGCCTATTTTCTCTGACTTAGTAGTACATGACACTCCAAATGAAAACAAACTATGAGATTTCACTCAAAATAGTCTCATTGTATTACCCACACCCAAATCTCTTTTTCTCTCTTGATAAGTTTTTCACGTGAATGTCAGTATTAACCAGTTCGGATTGATAATTAAGGAGATAGTCATAAACTAAGCAGTGTTCATGGCATTTCATACACAACAATTTTAGTCGAATCCTCACCTCTAAGTCTTTTCTTTTTTAATCACTTTTTCTTGGGAAAGTCAATGGAAGCCAAATAAGAGCAATATTTAATGAGATATTGTGAAAAAATTAAGTAAGCCTATGATAATATCTCCAAGAATTGAGGCAGAAAGTTTGGATCCAGCAAATTTGGTCATTAACCAAGACTAGATGGTCGTTAAATGTAGGAAGGGGCCTAGTTTTTTTTGTCATTAACTGTAATTGCACTAAGTGAACTTTCATTAAGCGAGGGATTACTGTATTATAAACTTTTAGCTAAAGCCCTGAGCATAAAAGGGATTTGTAAAATGTTATTTTTTTTATGTTAGACATGTGTTTCCTTGGTTATGTTTGTAATTTTCTTGCAAATAAATATCTGAGTCAGACATTAGAGGCATGCATTTATCTCACATCAAAACTGCACACTTTAATCTTTAATAACCAACAATAAATACATATACTTATGATATCTACTCATAAAATTTAATTTACAATTCATAACTGATTTTTATATATTTATAGAAATTCATTATTCTGGTATGAAGCGCCTTAGTTTCATTGATGCAACATGGCCTGATTTGCAACAATGAAGCTACGGTAAACCTTCTGTATAAAGGACTTCAGAAATAAGGAACAAAATCCCCTGGGTCAGACAGTTTGGAAACAATAAGTGAAGTCCGTTGGTTACAGCATTGTCCATTATTGTTACAATCATTACCCAACAATTTCTTCTGGAAGAGGCCTTAAGTATACTACTTATCAAGAAATTTTTAAGTAGCTTATTATTTCCCACCAGGTCAATGTATGTATTTGGAATATGGCATTATTGCTGTGACTTATTTTTTTTTATTCCAGACATGAGGAAGGCATTGTCTCGAGATGTTCATCAGAAATCGGTGGTCCCATTAACGCATCCTGTTAGACCTGAAGACATAGAATAGCAATTAAGGGCTGTTTTATATTTATTAATGCAGTTTGTTTCAAAATATATCAAAATATTCAGTTGTATTATTGTTCTTCTTTTTGGTGTCTATCTTTTAGATCAGGGAATGTCATAATTTTGTTCATATAAAAAGAAAAAGTTATAATTCTACTGATATGAATAAGAAATGTTATAATTCTGCTCATTTGGACAGGAAAAAATTATATTTGATTCATATATACATGAAAATTATTTTTTCATATGAACAAGGAGCTATAATTTTATGCAGTATATGCCTGGAGCAAGGTGCTAGTAACCCCTTCTCCTGTATACATTACTAAATTTAAGAAGAGAAACTTTTGCTTTTCTTTTTAGGTCACCCGCCTTGGTGGGATATGGCCGGTTTGTTTAAAAAAATTGAGAAAGTTAAAAGGAATTTCATATAAGTTTATTCATGTAAACCCATTTAAGTCTCATCTGGTAAAAAAAATTGTGCCAATGTACATTTACCTGGTTTTTTTTTTTTTACCTGTGATGGGTATTGAGGGGTTTTTACCCCATAACCCCTGAAGGAAGGCTCCTTGATGCTAGTAATAGGCTCTTGATCCAAGGAATTGGACCTGCCCTCCCTTTCTTGGATCGAAACTGAATGCCTCTCATTCAACCACACTGCATGACCCCTACAGGTTTAGCATTTCTCCATGAATGTAGTATCCCCATAGAAAGATCTAAGGCCAGGCTTACCTGTTGGCTGCCTGGTCAACCAGGCTGTTGACACTAGCAGCAGTAGGCCCACTTAGCCATCACTACCTGATTGATCCATCACTACCTGACTGATCCAGCACTTGTAGAAGGAAGCTTTTCAGCCTCCAGAAAACATGTCTTTGTTCTAGCAATATTTCTGATATCTGCTGGTGATATATTGAAGTCTTCGGCCACAAATGTTGACACAGTGTTCTCTAATTGTTCCTATGGCATCCATCCCCATCTTACTCTTCACTGGGTTTATTTCATTCTTCCTTCCATATCTTTCACTCCATTAAGTTATAGCATTGTGCAAGTTAGGAACCAGGCTGTCAAGTAATTTCCACTCTTCCATCCATTTAGAACAATCCAAGTCCTGTAAGGCATTCCCAATAGTATTATTGATTCTGTGCATGCAGTATATGACCTCTGTACATTTTCCATGCTCTGCCATCTCTATTGCCTTGAAAAGTGCTGTGAGCATGTAATATTCAAGTCATGAGAGCAAAAGTGATTTGAAAAATGCCATCATTGGCATTGCTTCTCTTACTTTGAAAGTTCTCATAATCCACCATCATTTTCATGGCCTTTGCTTTATTGTCTTTGACAAATCACAGATCCCCTGACTCCCAGCATACATCAGGGGGATTACCAACAAACCCCTGGCTGTCTTCAAGCAGGCACTGGACAGGCACCTAAAGTCGGTACCTGACCAGCCAGGCTGTGGTTCGTACGTTGGACTGCGTGCGGCCAGCAGTAACAGCCTGGTTGATCAGGCTTTGGTCCAACATGAGGCCTGGTTACAGACCGGGCCGCAGGGGCGTTGACCCCTGGAATTCTCTCCAGGTAAACATAATTATACTTAAAACTTACCTGTTCCTTATGTTTTATGATACAATCTGCATGCATTCTGTATACAGTAGACCCCCGAGTATCGTAATTAATCCGTTCCAGGAGCTATTACTTAACACGAAGTTTATGAAATTCGAATCATTATTTCCCATAAGAAATAATGTAAATACAATTAATCCGTTCCACAAAAAAATATTCATACAAAATAATTAAAAACAATATTTATATATACATTTACTTACCTTTATTGAAGAGTTGCAGGCATCTGGAAGGTAGGGGTGATGACAGGGGCAGGGTGTTAGTGGTTGGAAGGGCAATCCCCCTCCAAAAGGACTTCAGGTAACAAGTCCCTCTCTGGGGTTACTTCCCTTCTTTTTCTTTTAATGCATGAATGCTACACTCCCTGCATGCCTGCTACACTCCCTGCATGCCTGCTACACTCCCTGCATGAATGCTACACTCCCTGCATGCCTGCTACACTCCCTGCATGCCTGCTACACTCTCTGCATGAATGCTACACTCCCTGCATGCCTGCTACCACTGGGGTGCCACTAGGAAGCTTCTTTGGACCCATGGTGACTTATTTCACAGTGATAATCACTAAACCACCAAAAAAGACACCAAATGTATTGTGAATGTTTGAAAGAGCACGCTGGGTAATGTTCTCTCAATGGTAAACAACGCTTCACTGGCGGTCGTCCTGCGTCCTGCGCAGGCGCAGAGCAGGCGGACAGGTCTAATACGTTACGAAACACGAGCCAGTTTACGATTCACAAAATCAAAAAGCTTACGAAACACGATTTTTACGAAATAAGAACCTTACGAAACTCGGGGGTCCACTCTAATGCGCTGGTTTTGAAGTCTTTATTGAAAATTTTTATTTCCTTGTAAATCTTACAATGTGTGGTTTACATGTTATAAAATATTAATTCCTCCCATACCTAAGCAGTTGAAATGTCACTATTGAACATTATTTTCATTTGCCCATTACAAGCCTTTTTTGATATGTCTTCTAACTAGTTGACTTTCATACTTATGTTGGTATTGTCTGCTAAAGGTGATATGAAGCTGTGGTTACTGTTTTTGTCTATTGTCTGCAATGAAGTTGAGAGGCAGTAGAGATGCTGGGATTAAACTTTTTGTTTACTGCTGGTAAGTGACCTTTTTGAGAAATACATTTTCATATTTTTTATTCACCTAGCCAAAATCTTAATTTTAATATTTATTTCTGTAATGCTCACGAGGTAAACTTTCTTAGATAATAATAATATAGAGATGATCGAGAATTCCCCTGAGGTATATCAAGGAAACGTTTCATCGAAGAACACAGCACCTTTAGTCATAGAATAATATTAGAGCTGTTATTGATGTTGCTTAGGGAAAGTTGAGTGGTAACATAGTGTAGTTATGTCAGGTGGAGTAGTGATGACAATATGGAGTAGTGGTAACACAAGGGATTAGTAAATGAGGTAATCATCATAACAGAGCAGTAGTAGTGATGATAACAGAGTAGAAGTGATGATAACAGAGTAGTAGTAGTGATGATAACAGTAGTAGTGATGATAACAGAAGTAGTAGTGATGATAACAGAGCAGTGGTAATGATAACTGCAGTAGTAATGATAACAGAGCAGAAGTAATGATAACAGAATTGTAATAATGATAACAGAGCAGTAGTAATGTTAACAGAGCAGTAGTAATGATAATAGAGCAGTAGTAATTACCTGGAGAGAATTCCAGGGGTCAACGCCCCTGCGGCCTGGTCTGTGACCAGGCCTCATGTTGGACCAGAGCCTGATCAACCAGGCTGTTACTGCTGGCCGCATGCAGTCCAACGTACGAACCACAGCCTGGCTGGTCAGGTACCGACTTTAGGTGCCTGTCCAGTGCCTGCTTGAAGACAGCCAGGGGTTTGTTGGTAATCCCCTGATGTATGCTGGGAGGCAGTTCAACAATCTTGGGCCCCTGACACTTATTGTGTTGTCCCTCAACGTGCTAGTGGCACCCCTGCTTTTCATTGGGGGGATGTTACATCGCCTGCCGAGTCTTTTGCTTTTGTAGGGAGTGATTCTCGTGTGCAAGTTTGGTACTAATCCCTCAAGAATTTTCCACGTGTATATAATAATGTATCTCTCCCGCCTGCGTTCTAGAGAGTACAGGTTTAGGAACTTCAAGCGTTCCCAGTAATTGAGGTGGTTTATCGCACTTATGCGTGCCGTGAAGGTTCTCTGCACATTTTCAAGGTCAGCAATTTCACCCGCCTTGAAAGGTGCAGTTAGTGTGCAGCAATATTCCAGCCTAGATAGAACAAGCGATCTGTAAAGTGTCAACATGGGCTTGGCATCCCTGGTTTTGAAGGTTCTCATCATCCATCCTGTCATTTTTCTAGCAGATGTGATTGCTACGGTGTTATGGTCCTTGAAGGTGAGATCCTCTGACATGATCACTCCCAGGTCTTTGACATTAGTTTTTCGCTCTATTGTGTGGTTGGAATTAGTTTTGTACTCCGATGAGATTTTAATTTCCTCACGTTTTCCGTATCTGAGTAATTGAAATTTCTCATCATTGAACTTCATATTGTTTTCTGCAGCCCATTTAAAGATTTGGTTTATGTCTGCTTGGAGTCTTGCAGTGTCTTCAACGGTGGACACTGTCATACAGATTCGGGTGTCATCTGCAAAGGAAGACACGGCACTGTGGCTTATATCCCTGTCTATGTCCGATATGAGGATGAGGAACAGGATGGGAGCGAGTACTGTGCCTTGTGGAACAGAGCTTTTCACAGTAGCTGCCTCAGACTTTACTCTGTTGACTACTACTCTTTGTGTTCTACTTGTTAGGAAATTTTAGATCCATCTACCAACTTTTTCTGTTATTCCTTTATCACGCATTTTGTGTGCTATTACACCATGGTCACACTTGTCAAAGGCTTTTGCAAAGTCTGTGTATATAACATCTGCATTCTGTTTGTCTTCTAGAGCATCCAGGACCTTGTCGTAGTGGTCCAGTAGTTGGGACAGACAGGAGCGACCTGCTCTAAACCCATGCTGCTCTGGGTTGTGCAATTGATGGGTATCAAGATGAGTGGCGATCTTGGTTCTTAGAACCCTTTCAAAAAATTTTATGATATGGGACGTTAGCGCTATTGGTCTGTAGTTCTTTGCTATTGCTTTACTGCCCCCTTTGTGGAGTGGAGCTATGTCTGTTGTTTTTAGTAACTGCGGGACAACCCCAGTGTCCATGCTCCCTCTCCATAGGATGTTAAAAGCACGTGATAGGGGCTTCTTGCAGTTCTTGATGAACACGGAGTTCCATGAGTCTGGGCCTGGAGCGGAGTGCATGGGCATGTCATTTATTGCCTTTTCAAAGTCATTTGGCGTCAGGGTGATGTCAGATAGGCATGTGTCTGTCAAGTTCTGTGGCACTCTCATAAAAAATTCATTTAGGTCTTCGATTTTCAGTCTGGTTAGCGGCTCGCTAAAAACTGAGTCATACTGGGACTTAAGTAACTCACTCATTTCCTTGCTGTCATCTGTGTAGGACCCATCCCGTTTAAGTATAGGCCCAATACTGGTTGTTGTTCTCGACTTTGATTTTGCATAAGAAAAGAAATACTTTGGGTTTCTTTCAATTTCATTTATGGCTTTTAGTTCTTCCCGCGTTTCTTGATTCCTGTAAGATTCCTTTAGTTTTAATTCGATGTTTGCTATTTCTCTGACTAGTGTCTCCCTTCGTATTTCAGATATATTGGTCTCTTGTAATAATGATAACAGCAGTAGCAATGATAACAGAGCAGTAGTAATGATGATAACAGAGAAGTAGTAATGATGATAACAGAGTAGTAGTAATGATGATAACAGAGCAGTAGTAATGATAATAACAGGGCAGTAGTAATGATGATAACAGAGCAGTAGTAATGATGATAACAGAGCAGTAGTAATGATAACATAATTGTAATAATGATAACAGAGCAGTAGTAATGATGATAACATAATTGCAATAATGATAACAGCAGTAGTAATGATGATAACATAATTGCAATAATGATAACAGAGCAGTAGTAATGATGACAGAAGTTATTTTATCACTGAAGTAATGATGATTTCAGTGATTTTCAGTGATAACAGAGAAGAAATATGATAACATTAAAGTAGTGTATGATACCAGTAAGGCAGCTATGATATCGGTACAGTACTAATAACTGTGACTTGGTTGTGATAGTAGTTATTATGATAACAGGAGGTAATGGTGGTAATTTTTAGTTTAAAATCTTTATTATGCACCCCATACCCATCCTGTGGGCGGTAGTCAAAAGATTACAGAGGTACATAATTGGTCCATTGACTGGACTCCAAAGTTTTGATAGCTGAACAAGTTACAGCAGTAATGAACTAGATCTGGTCACAATTATGACAAGTTACAAATGTAATGAGCTCCAGGTAGAGCTGGTCACACTCATGACAAGTTACAAAGGTAATGAACTAGAGCTGGTCACAATCATGACAAGTTACAAAGGTAATGAGCTCCAGATAGAGCTGGTTACAATCATGACAAGTTACAAGGGTAATGAATCATAATCACATCATATATAGTTACAATCATGAACAAATTACACATACACACACATATATACATACACACACACACATGCACATACAACAGGCCCAGTTTTCAATCGACATGTGCATAGGACAAAATGGTAATCAATACACATACATATACACACACACACACACACACACACCCGGTGGCCTAGTGGTAAAGCTCTCGCTTCACGCACAGAGGGCCCGTGTTCTATCCCTGCATGCCTGCTACACTCCCTGCATGAATGCTACACTCCCTGCATGCCTGCTACACTCCCTGCATGCCTGCTACACTCTCTGCATGAATGCTACACTCCCTGCATGCCTGCTACCACTGGGGTGCCACTAGGAAGCTTCTTTGGACCCATGGTGACTTATTTCACAGTGATAATCACTAAACCACCAAAAAAGACACCAAATGTATTGTGAATGTTTGAAAGAGCACGCTGGGTAATGTTCTCTCAATGGTAAACAACGCTCACTGGCGGTCGCCTGCGCCTGCGCAGGCGCAGAGCAGGCGGACAGGTCTAATACGTTACGAAACACGAGCCAGTTTACGATTCACAAAATCAAAAAGCTTACGAAACACGATTTTTACGTAAATAAGAACCTTACGAAACTCAGGGTCCACTCTAATGCGCTGGTTTTGAAGTCTTTATTGAAAATTTTTATTTCCTTGTAAATCTTACAATGTGTGGTTTACATGTTATAAAATATTAATCCTCCCATACCTAAGCAGTTGAAATGTCACTATTGAACATTATTTTCATTTGCCCATTACAAGCCTTTTTGATATGTCTTCTAACTAGTTGACTTTCATACTTATGTTGGTATTGTCTGCTAAAGGTGATATGAAGCTGTGGTTACTGTTTTTGTCTATTGTCTGCAATGAAGTTGAGAGGCAGTAGAGATGCTGGGATTAAACTTTTGTTTACTGCTGGTAAGCCACCTTTTGAGAAATACATTTTCATATTTTTTATTCACCTAGCCAAAATCTTAATTTTAATATTTATTTCTGTAATGCTCACGAGGTAAACTTTCTTAGATAATAATAATATAGAGATGATCGAGAATTCCCCTGAGGTATATCAAGGAAACGTTTCATCGAAGAACACAGCACCTTTAGTCATAGAATAATATTAGAGCTGTTATTGATGTTGCTTAGGGAAAGTTGAGTGGTAACATAGTGTAGTTATGTCAGGTGGAGTAGTGATGACAATATGGAGTAGTGGTAACACAAGGGATTAGTAAATGAGGTAATCATCATAACAGAGCAGTAGTAGTGATGATAACAGAGTAGAAGTGATGATAACAGAGTAGTAGTAGGATGATAACAGTAGTAGTGATGATACAGAAGTAGTAGTGATGATAACAGAGCAGTGGTAATGATAACTGCAGTAGTAATGATAACAGAGCAGAAGTAATGATAACAGAATTGTAATAATGATAACAGAGCAGTAGTAATGTTAACAGAGCAGTAGTAATGATAATAGAGCAGTAGTAATTACCTGGAGAGAATTCCAGGGGTCAGCGCCCCTGCGGCCTGGTCTGTGACCGGGCCTCATGTTGGACCAGAGCCTGATCAACCAGGCTGTTGCTGCTGCCGCATGCGGTCCAACGTGCGAGCCCAGCCTGGCTGGTCAGGTGCCGACTTTGGGTGCCTGTCCAGTGCCTGCTTGAAGACGGCCAGGGTTTGTTGTGGTCCCCTGATGTATGCGGAGGCAGTTCAACAATCTTGGGCCCCTGGGCACTTATTGTGTTGTCCCTCAACGTGCTAGTGGCACCCTGCTTTTCATTGGGGGATGTTACATCGCCTGCCGAGTCTTTTTCTTTTAGGGAGTGATTCTGTGTGCAAGTTTGGTACTAATCCCTCGAGAATTTTCCACGTGTTATAATAATGTATCTCTCCCGCCTGCGTTCTAGAGAGTACAGGTTTAGGAACTTCAAGCGTTCCCAGTAATTGAGGTGGTTTATCGCACTTTGGCGTGCCGTGAAGGTTCTCTGCACATTTTCAAGGTCAGCAATTTCACCCGCCTTGAAGGTGCAGTTAGTGTGCAGCAATATTCCAGCCTAGATAGAACAAGCGATCTGTAAAGTGTCAACATGGGCTTGGCATCCCTGGTTTTGAAGGTTCTCATATCCATCCTGTCATTTTCTAGCAGATGTGATTGCTATGTGTTATGGTCCTTGAAGGT
>WNWK01043785.1:0-15358 GCA_009830355.1 Cherax destructor | reverse complement strand
AAATGCATAAGGAACCCACTTTTGGTCAGGTCCATGCAGCAACGGGGGCATTGATGTTGCGCATCAGTGGGGACTCATGTCGTGCTTTAACCCCGCAGTCTCAACAGGTTGCCCAATCTCTAACACCCCGACCTCCGTCAACGGGGGGATTGGGACGACTACAAGCACTCTTTCGCCAGATATGGGTACCCCTGACCAACTGTTGGAGAGCCGCCCCCCCCTGTTTCCCCCGACCCCGGGGGGCATCATGGCCAGCGGCGGCAGAGTTGGACTGGGCGGCCACTGTCTTAGTCGGGGCGTCAACTAAAACCCAAAACAGGTCACAAAAAAAGGGGGGAAATGGGGGGGCAAAAATTAGCAAACAGCTTCAAAGCAAGAGTCAGAGAACAAAAGGTGTTACTTGATAACTGCTTATTTTGTAAACAATGTATAGTCAAAAAAAATAAAAATAGTACCTCTGAAAAAAAGTAAAATGTGGATACAAGTGAATTAATTTGGGTGTTCACAAAAAAAATGCAGGGTTCTATAAACACAACCGCCTATAAATCCCTTCCCCCTTGTTGTTAGTGGATTTTGTAAATGGTCCAAGTGGGCAAAAGTCGTCAAAAATTTTTTTATATGTGCGGGTTGTGTGTGTATTTTCCCCAGCCGGGTTTGTCCTTTTTTTGTTATTTAGGGTAAAAAAAATAAAAAGAATATGACAATAAAAAATTATAAAAGGAATGAACTGGGAATGGTATAAAAATGGCAAAAGTTGCACAAATAATAATAATAATAAAAAAATTTTTCAAGTACATGTACATGGTAAAAAGGCCAGCTGACATCAGTGACATACTTTTGAAAGTCCTTTTTTCGATTTGGGCAGATTATCAGTGTCCTGGAGCGACTGGGGGCTAAAACCCCGGTACCCATTTTCGATGGGGGGAAATAGACAACAGGTGAAAGAAACCGCCAATGTTTCTGCCGGGGGGGGTCGGGCCCGGCCTGTGAAAAAGAGCAGCCAAAAATTCCGGCATTATTCTGCCCCCTTCTCCAATTTCAAATTTTACTGTCCAAAATTTTCATTGTGCACCCCCATTTTTTTTTGGGGGGTAATTCCCCTTTTATTATTTTTTTTTGTCCCAAGCTAAAAAATTTTAAAACCCGCATATTTTGATTTGTTAGTGTTTAAAGTGTAATTTTTTAAATTTTTGGTTTTGTTTTATTCATGATTCAAAAACTTTTCCCCTAACTGAAAAACCTCAATTTTTGGGCGGAAGTTTCCCAAACCGTACCCCCAGAACGCAGGGGGGGGATACAAATTATAAAATGGAAAATTCTGGGGATTAGTACCAAACTGCACAGGTCCCCCCACGAAAAAAGACTGGCAGGGGTAACATCCCCCAAGGCGGGTGCCACTAGCACTTGGGGGGCAACACAATAAGTGTCAGGGCCCAAATTGTTCAACTGCCTCCCAGCCCATCAGGATTCCCCCCCCCGGCTGCTTTTAAAGGGGACTGGGGGGGCACCTAAAGTCCCTGACCAGCCGGCTGTGGTTCGGCGTTGGATGGAGCCAGCAGTAAAACCCGGTTGATCAGGCTCTGGGGCCCAAAATGAGGCCGGTCAAGACTGGGCTGGGGGCATTGACCCCCAAAAATTTTTGGAAAAACCCGGAAACACCTGCTAAAAACATTTCCACAAGGCACAGTACTGCCCCATCCTGTTCCCACCCCTTTACGGACATAGACAGGGATATCACCCGTGGTGCTTTTTGCAGATGCGAAACTGCTGACAGTGTCCACCAAAGACACCAAGCCCCCAAGCAGACAAAAACCAAAAAATCAAATGGGCGAAAAAAACAATAAAAATTAATTTAAAAATTAAAAAAAATTAAATTAAATCAGGTATTACACAAACGCACTGTGTGGGGGGTTTTCCAACCCCTAAAGGGATGCGGTGCTGGCAGGAATTACAAAACTTAATTTACTTAGCAAGGTAGGAAAAACAAATGATATGGCGAGTATGCAATTATAAAATCACAAAAGTTTACTGTATCAAAATTGCAGGTTTCACAAAAAAAAAAAATTAAAAAATGCAAAAAAATTAAAAGTCAATAAAAAAAAGGGCAAAAAATTGGCAGGTGTTGACTTGGGCACTGACACAAAAAAAAAATTTACTAAGAAAATGTTAGTTAAAAAATTTGGAATTTCAGGTAATTTTTTAAAAAGGGGGAAAAAACAGGTTGGTTCAAAATCAATGGCAAATAATAATGCACTCAATAAAACGGAAAAAAAACATGGGGGGGAAATATTTTTATGGAGTTTACCTGGAGGTTCCCGGGGGGACGCCCCTGCGGCCAGGTCTGTGACCAGGCCTCTTTTTTCAGAGGTAAACCCCCGTTAACCACAGCCTGGCGGGTCCACCGACTTTAGGGCCTGTCCAGTGCCTGCTTGAAGCACCGGGGGTTTGTTTCCCCTGATGTATGCGGGGGGTTAAACATTTGGGGGTGTTTTTCTCTCAAGGATTTTTTTTTTTTTCTTTTTTTGGGGGAGGACACTCGTGTGCAGTTTGGATAATCCCCAGGTTTTCCAAGTATATAATAATGTATTTCCCCGCCCTTTCCCCGGGATACGGTTTGAATTTAAGCGTTCCCAGAATTTGGGGGTTTATTGCGTCGTGCCCAAAGGTTTTTGTACATTTCAAGGTAAATTTTCCCCCCCGCCTTAAAGGGGCAGTTATGTGCACAATATTCCCCAGATAAAAAAAGCGACCTGAAAAGTGTCCATGGGCTTGACATCCCGGGGTTTTTTTCCAATCCATCCTGTCATTTTTCTGGAATCGGTCTGTTATGGTCTTGAAGGTGAGATCCTCTGCAGTCACTCCCAGGTTTTGCTTTTTTTTTCCTATTGTGTGGCTGGAATTTGTTTTTTTCCCCCTGTGATTTTAATTTCCTCCGTTTTTTCCTTTGGAGTAATTGAAATTTCTCTTAACTTTTTTTTGTTTTCGGCCCATTTAAAGATTTGTTTTTGTCTGCTTGAGTCATGCGTGTCTTCAAAAGGGGGACACTGACATGCAAGGGTGTCATCTGCAAAAGGGAAAACACGGCACTGTGGCTGATATCCCCCTCTATGTCCGAAAAAGGATGAGGAAAAAGGGTGGGAGCGAGTACTGTGCCTTGTGGCAGAGCTTTCCCTTTTACCTGGGGTTTTTCCCGGGGGGAATTTTCCCGGGGGCAATGCCCGCCTTCGGCCGGGGCCCCATGTTGGACCAGGCCTGTAACCGGCTGTTTTTTGGGGGCCCCGTCCAACTAAAACCCACCGGCCCGTCGGGCCCTTTAGATGCCTGCCAGTCCCGCGAAGACAGCCAGGGGTTTTTTGAACCCCCCGAGGCTGGGGGCAGAAAAGGCCCCACATTTTGGTTTTCCCTAACGTCTAGTGGCACCCTGTTTTTTTTGGGGGATGCACGCCTCCCCGTCTTTTTTCGTTGGGGGATTTCAGGGGAAGTTTTGGGCTAACCCCCCCGAAATTTTCCCGTGTATATAATAATGTATCTCCCCCCCCGGAACGGTTTAAACTTTAAGTGTTTTGGGTGGTTTATCGCAGTTATGTGGCCAGCAAAATTGTTGAAGGGGTGAATAAAAGCATTAGAAATTTAAAATTACATTTAAACACTAACAAATCAAAAAATGGGGGTCCTTTTTGGGCCAGATAAAAATCAAAATAATAACCCCGGAATTTTCAAAAAATAAAATGGGTAGCCCAATGAACAATTTGGACAAAAATTAATGATAATTGAGGAAGGTGCAGAATAATGTTCGGGGAAATTTTAAAAATGCAAAAAAAAAAATGCAAAAGCCAATACTGCAGAAAAAAAGGCAAATGCAAAATGTACCGTACTGGGGAATGAACAATTCACTGAAAGTATCCAGTGATGATTTTTACAAAAAAAAAATTTTAAAAAACTGGCAAGTCAGTTTACTTAACTTTTTTTTAGATGGGTGGAAGAACAGGGGGCGGGGCTGAAATTCAGGTGTGTACTGGAACTTGATGGGTGGTACACCTGTAACCAGACTGCTAGGGGGTTCAATTTTGAAAAAAAGGGGGGAAAAGGGAAGAGGGAAAGACGAAAACTGGGGAAAAGAGGGCGTAAGGAACCTCGAAACGTCAACTGAGCGCGGGGTTTCGGGGAAACATCCGGGCGCTGGCTGGCTGCGGCTTTGGGAGCCCCACGGGGGAAATACTACACAAACATACTGACAGGATGCAAAAGGAATGAAACTGGAAGGGTGCACAAAAATTCTTAATGAATTTAAAATTTAAACTTTTCGGGGAAAATTATGTTTACGTGCACAACAAAAAAAAATCACGCACTAGCTGGAGGAAAAGTGTTTTTTGATTGCAGGACACCCGGGGAAAACGGGAAACGGGCACCGGCTTGGGGGGAACCGCTGGTTCTCCCGTGGTCAAACCGGGGGAAACGATTGGAGAAGCTTGGAAAAAAACACAAACAGACGTGAGCTGGATCAGGAAGTGCAGAAGGGGGATGAGTGGAGAGGGTTGGTGTGGACTGGCGTGGCAGGGTGATAGGCGGCCCCGCCCTGGGTAGCCCCCGGAGCCAAAAAAAAACAATTCCCCCCCTCTTGAAACGAAAGAAGGAACACGCGGGCCTACTGGCCCATGGGCAGTCCAAGCCCCCCCACCGGCAAGCCAATGCCCGGCCCAGCCAGGTCAGGTTACATTCCAAGGAAGGAGCACGGCATCTTTAAAAAAACCAAACTAGTCAGGCTAACCCCCACCCACCCACCATATATTTATCTAGCCTATTTTTAAAACTACAAACGTTTAGCCTCTAAACTGTAATCGGGAGTTTGTTCCACTCATCGACAACTCTATTAAAAATGTTTCCTTATTTCCTGAATTAATTTATCCCAAAGCCATTTGAGTCCTGTCAATACTAGATATTTTTAGCACGCTATTTACCCCCCTTTATTTATTTTTTTTTCCATTTATACACCTCAATTTCCCCCAACCCCCTTTCTAGAATGACGGGCCCTCAGTCTATCTTCATAGGAAGTTTTACGGGGTCAACTTTGTCCCCCTCCTTTTTTGTTTTCCAGGAATTTTTCCCCTTTTGTAATACGGTCCAAAACTGCAGCTAATCTAGAGGGGCCCCCAACTAAGGATATAAAGAGTTGAAGAACAACCTGAGGCCCCCTATTATTTATGTTTTGATATGAAAAAGGGGATTCTTTTGCTTTATTGGAAGTTACCCCTGCTGTCTTAGTTTTAATTACTCAACGAACTCCAAACCTTTTTCCAATCAGTAATTAAGATTACATTATTTAGTTTATATGGGCATGGTTATTGTTCTGTCCAATATTTAAAGCATTTATCTATATTAAACTGCTTTTTACTTCCCCCCCCACTCATCAGTCTATTCAAATTTTGGGTGCTCTAATGTCCTCATTTGTGTTTGGCGGCCTTTTGGGTTTCGGCAAATTTTTTTATGCCTATTTTTCCCTCATCTTTCGTTGTAATTTTGAACAACAAGGGGGCCCCAAAATAGTGGAACCCCGCGGGGGGCTTCCCCACTCTGATTTCCAGATTTACAAACTTCTCCCTTTTTTAACCACCCCCTACCAAAAAAAAAATTTCCTATTCCTTTTAATTTTCCCCCAAAGTCTCTGATGTGGGACTCTATAAAAAACCTTTCTGAAGTCCTTCAAAAATCATATTCATTACCATGATCTACCCCCTCAAATCCCCCAGGAAAAGTTATTAAATTTTAAAGGGGGGCCCCTTTTTAAAAAATCTGAATTCTTTATTAATTTATGTTTTTTAAGATGGCTTGGTTCCTAGTTCCAAAAATTTCCCCTTATGGAGGTTGGTTATTGGTCTATAGTTAATTTTTAAAGGGTGTACCTGTTTTTAAAATAGGTTTCTTTTGCCATTTTCCATTTTTTCTGGCACCATGCCATTTGGGGGATATTTTAAAAGATTCCCCTGGGGTTTTGCTCCTCTTTACATTTTTTAAACCCCCTTTACAGTTCATCAGGGGGGATTTGGGTTTTAATTTATTTTTGTCTAAGGACCCTGTCACTTGTACCCCAATCACATGTTTTTAAACCCTGTTCTCTAATTAATTTTTTTGGGAAAATGCTAAATTTTTTCCTGTGAAAAAAGGAAAATAAGTTTAAACATTCTCACATTTTTCCGGGGGAGCTGCCCCGGTAACTTTGAGTGGGATCTTTCCCCAAACTTCCCCTTTTACCTAAAAAAAATTTTTTTGGGGTTTTCTTGATTCTTTTGCAATTTAACCCCCAAATCTTTTGCTTTTCTTTTTCCCTTTTTTTTTTCTCTTTTTAACTGAATATATTGATTAATTCCCCCTCTTTTTTATTCCAAATATCCCCTTTTTTGACAAAGAGATGTTTTAATCTATTGTTCATCCTTTTTGGATCATTTTTTTGATCTGTTTCCCCAGGGGGCATAAGCGTCTGGCCAGAACTATTCACGGGGAAAAGTCTTTGGCAATCACCACCTACGCCCACTGTCGGTCATTCCATTCAGCCTACCCAGGTAATTTTCAGTCCTATAAATCACCGGCGGAAGTCGGGGGAAGGGGGTTTCCATTAGTGGGTAATTCCATGTTATTAAAACTGAGTGAGGTCACTTTCCCCCCAACCATCATTAACCTAAAAATTTTTAACGCATTCCGCTGGGGAAAACCAATTTCCCCGGGTTTTTTCCTCGTTGGGGTTTTCCCAATGTTTTAAAAAAAACCCGAATGTATCCCCAAAAAGACTTTTCTCTAAATTTCCCTCAAATTGCTCCAGTCATTTTTTTAAAGGAAATCTCCCATCAGCCCTTTTTTATGTAGATGCCTTACAATTTTTTCCCTAAGTTACTGCACTCCCCGATTAGGGGGGGGAAATCACACCCAAAAAAAGTTTTAAAGGCCTCAAAATTAAAAAAGATTCAGTGGCTGACGCTTCTAATTTTATATCTTGTCTAACACAACAAAAAATTTCTCTGACTACAGCACTCCCCCCCCCTTCCTGTTGACCCTATCAGGGGGAATTTTATAGCCTTTTTGTGACATTCGAACCCCATCTTTCAGATTAGGGCCTGTTACCCAATAATATCTATGTTCCCCGCATTGAAATTTAAATTTGGGGGTCATCTATCTTATTTTTCACCCCCGCTTTTATGTAAACCTTGTTGCTAGTTTTTTTTTTCTGTGCCCCCTTTGTTTGCTGACCTGACCCAAAGTCTTTATTTGAACTTTATGATGAATGTCTTTTCACTTACTTTTTTACCCCCCTTTTTTTAAAAATGACTTTCCCCCCATCCTCATCAGTTTAAAAAACGGGCATGTCGAAAAGGCCCCCTCAATCGAGGGGCCCTTCCCCCCCGCCCCAAAGGGGAAACCCCACCCTTTTCATCATATCATGTTTCCAAAAAATGTCCCAGTTTTCAACGAATGGGTTGCAAGTTCCCGGTATCCCCGGCCCAATTTGCCCTTTTCCCCACAACCATTCATTTCCCTTTTAAAGATGCACATATGTTTGGGGACCCCTTTTGGCTTAATTAGCTTATGCCCGACTTTTTTTGGAACTCTTCTCCCCCCCCTTCCAATATTTCACCAGCACTGGACAGTTTGGGGTTTTTTTCCCCCTTCCTGACATTTTTCTAACCTTTACTATGTCTCCAAAAGCTCCGGAAGCACACCCCCTCTGTTTTCTTTTTCCCCATTAAAAAGCACGGTCCTATATCTTCCCCGGGGGTCCCCACCACAAGAATTTTTTTTCCTCTATTACAGGGTTTTTGTTTGATATCTTTATTTCCCCCTACCCCCCCCGTGGGTTTGTCAAAAGATTACAGAGGTAAAAAAAGGGGCCGGGGGCGGGGCCCAATTTTTATTGAGCAAGTTAAAAGGAATGAACTCAGATGGTCACAATAACAAGTTCAAAGGTATTTGGAAAAATATATAGGGTCCGAGACGGGGCCCCCAAAATTTTTGGGGGACAATGGTAATTAATTCCCCGTTACAAAAGGAATGAATCAAAGTAAATTTCCGTCTGTACATGGTTTTACTCATGAACAAATTTAAAACTGGCAACTTTTTACACCCAGCCACAACTGAAAAAGTTTTTTGGGGCAAATTTTAATTTTTGGGCCCCCCACACATATACATATCACATACACCATACATTATAAAACACCCACATAAAAACATTAAAAAAAAAAAAGTGTCAATCTTTATTTCAGGGGCAAATAGGTATTTTTTTCCAGAATGGTCTGAATATACCACTGTGGATAAAATCTTTGACATATCTTAAATTTTGAATGAGATTTGAATTCATTAATTTTTTTCCCTCCGTACATAATGACGCAGGGTACAAAAAACTGGCAAAATTTACACTTTTTTTGGTTCATCTGGTGGTGGTGATTTAACCGCCAAAGATACTTAACCCAGCCGGAGGCGGGGAGTGACATCCCGAGTCTGCTTTTTGTTGGATATTGCAGGGGTATCCTTTTTCCTTTTCGGCCTCTGGGGGACACTCATCCTGAAGAACAGAGGGATTTCCTACCTTCAAATCTTTCTCTTAACTTTTCCTTATTTTGATGCCTGCCATTCGGAACCACCCCCTTTGGGGTGCTGGACTGCCCCTCCCCTGGGCCTTTTTTCCCCTTCCCCCCCTCGCAGGTAGGGCGCTCACCTCACCTGGGGTCCCTTTTTCCCCCCCCCCAGCCACTTCCTTCACTTCCAAAAGGGAACCTTCAGCCCCCCAAATTTCCGGAGGCGGACCTCCCTCCACAACACCCCAACCTCCCCAAAAAACGCGCAGCTGCCAAATTGACCCCCTTTCCCTAATTCCCCCCAAACGCCAAAGCGCCCTCGTGCCCCCGACCACTGACCACCGACCACGGGGAAGCTGCTGGGCGGAAAGGGGGCTAGAGGCGTTGGGGAACGAGATAAAAAATGGACGTGACTGCCAAAAGGTGGAAGTGGGCCCCCAGCGGGCCCCCCCGAGAACAAAGCTCCTCTTCGTTGACTCCACTGTGACCCTGAAAATTCTTTTTTTGTATAACGTGGTTTTTTGCCAAGGGGGCGGGGTTTTGGGATAAGGCCATGGACTAGACTTGCTTTATTAAGGCGAAGGTGGACAGAACAGGCAGAGAGCGAGAGGGGGCCAAAACCCGACCGTTGTGGGGGGAAAATGTTGACCTGGACGTGGCGGGCAAGTGAGCTGGGTGGGCATAAAATCCCCGCCTCAACAGGCCCCAAAAGGAGCACGTAGCAGCTACCACCGTGGGGGGAAAAGGGGGGTGTGCGCTCCACCTCCTCCCCCCACTGCTTCATTGGGGCCCCCCCCCCCCCTGCTTTTTGGTGGTAGCCCCAACCCCCCCTCCACTGTTTTTTTGGGGCTGCCACCACTTAGGCGGGGAGGACGGGGGGGGGTGGGGGGGAGGGGGTGTGGCAAATGGATGGTTTAAAGTTTATGCGGGCCAAAAAAACGTTGATGTAACCCCGGGACGGGAATGTTAGTGGTAATGGTGGTGGTGGTAGATTGTTTTTTGGGGGTGTAAAATATGGTGGTGATGCAGCATGTTAGGTGGTGGGGAATCGTGGGGCGGGGTTTGGTGGTGGTGAAACAGCACCAGCCTACATAGAAGGGCCGTGGTGGCAGGATTGGTGGTGGTATAACGCCCAACCTACATAGAAGGGCCGTGGTGGTGGTGATGGTAAAAACGCACCAACCACATGAAGGCCGTGGGGCGGTGGGGTGGTGTGGGGGGGGGATAACACACCCCCAATGGGGGCCGTCGGTGGTGGTGGTGGGGGATAACAGCCCAAAACCTCATAGAAGGGCCGTGGTGGTGGTGATAGCAGCATCGCCTACATAAAAGGGCGGCGGCTTTGGTGGTGGTAGTGGTAATGGATAGTGGTGGTGGTAGCAAAAGCGTAGTAAACCCCAGTTTACGTGAAAAAAACGGGAAAACCTCAGTAACTGCTGACTGTCCACACCAAAGTCTCGCCCCGTTTCAACTCAACACTAGCTCCACACACACCATCTCCTTCCCCTATCTCCCCTCTCCCCACACCATCCCTTCACCATCTCCAACACGCACCATTTTCCCCCCAATTTAATGGCTTGGTTTGTTATTTCTAGTAGATAAAAAAACCATTTATACTTTACAACCATACCAGGGGGTTAAGGGATCAAAAGAGTCATAAAACTCCACCCCGAGGGGCCCCCAGGGGCCAGCTGGAAAAAAAACGTCCAACTGGTATATCTATACATTGGAAGGTTAGCAGGGGCCCCTTTTGCCAAAGGGCCACACTTGCTAAGCCCCTAAACCCCCATCATCATGATAAAATCAATGACAGATTCAAACAAGCCACCCCACGGGGGGTTAGAACGGTAAGTCAAAAACCCCCAGACAACGATTTCGTGATCATGACTCATTAGGGGGGGTTTTCCCCCTCCAATTTATTAATTTTTTTCGGTAAAGCGGGCGTTGATCACGATAAAAATTCGATATTGTTTATTTAGACTTTAGAAAGGGTTTTTTGAAAAACCGCCCCAGAGACTGTTAAGGAAATGGCGCTCATGGCTTTGGGGGGAAAAAATGCGCCATGGATCAGTCATGATTCTGAACGATGGGGGGAATTAAACCAAACGCAGGGGGGCCTTTGCCGCCTCATTTCTAAAGCCGTCGAATATTCGCGCAGAGGCGGCCATCGCTTCAACCAAACCAGCTTGGGTTGGGGTCTCTCAAGGAAGTAAAACAGTGTTTCATGCAACAAGGGGGTATATCGACAACCTACCGGGGGCAATGCATGGTTAAATTGATTTCAAGGATTTAATCTCCAAAAAAAACGTGGATTACGCGTACAAGAACATTTCCCAGGTCTCTTCCCTTTTTTTTTAGTGGATTAAAAGGGAACAATGCCCTATTTGGAAAAAAATGAAAAAACATCATCAGGGGCCACAAAAGGGGCCCCCCACCATTTTCTTCTGTATAGCAGTTGGGGGAAAACGTAACTGACCAGTGGCTAATATCTGGTTTTTTGGGGGATGGCATGCGGAAAAGGGGGCCCTTTTTGAAGATCTTTTACAGGTGATGCACGGGCCGGAAAGGGTCTCATCCTGAATCCATCCAAAGTGAAATCATCTCAGTTCCCCAAGGGGAGATGCGGAATCAAAACTACCAGGGCCCATTCCCCCTAAACAGGCTTGCTTGGGCACCTCTCTCCTCCTTTCGGAAGAAACTGGAAAATTGGGGGAATGGAACAACGAATAGGCAATCTTGAAAACCATGATGCCTTTTACCTTCTCAAAAAATTTCCCAGGTTGACATATTTCCTAAGATGTGCTCCTTCATATGATAACCCTCGACGAATATGACAGTATCCTAAAATCTTTACTAAAGTACTTTAAACCTTCCTAAAAGATGGGCAGGGGGGCAAGCTACCTCCCAGTCAGATGGAGGCACTGGCGTCCGCAAGTTATTCAGATTGCTCTACCTGCTTTCCTGTCTTCATGCATTGCATCCCGGGCTTGTGCAGGTTCTCCTGAACATCTTGGGACAGATTGGGAAACCATGCCAAAGTTCGTCGACAGAGCCACGGATAATCTAACGGGCTCTGAAACCAGAGCCCCCCCAACTACAAACAGTCCCCTGGGATGGCCCAATAGAGAGAATTGTAAATGCTTCAGAATGTGTCGGGGGAAAGGGTAGCCCCCCTCCTTGAAGTGAGGCGCCTCATGCGGGGACATTCTGTTGGCTCCCCAACTCCACCTTGGCACACGCCCGACCCACAAAAACCATCCGGATTTTTTCCCCTTGACTTCCACCCCTATTCCCCGAACACAGGCATTTTCAGTGAAGCAGCAGACCGATTGGATCCATGGTCTTGTGTGTCGTAAACCCGAGGAAAGATTGCAAGACATGAAGAGGTTAAAAACATTATCAAGAGGAGCCTCCCAGGGATCCCCAACAGAAAAGGATCCCCAACTATAGATTTGGGGCAAAGTGCCCAGATGGTATCACCCTTCAAGCCTGGACATTTTCGCAAAAATTTGCAAACATGTAAAATTTTACTAGACATGTATCTCATCCCTTTGTGTCTGTATATGCCATCTTTATATCAACAATGTATCTTTAAATTTTTGTACCATATTATGTAATAAAATATACCTATGTAATATTATGTAAAAATATACCTTTTTGGTATAGTAGGTGGTGACGGCAACCACCCGGGATACCGCCCCAAGTAGTGAAAACGACAGCCTGTATCTTTTTTTAATGATAGTGGATTGCGGGTTCTTTTTCTGTCTAAAAACATGAAAATTTTTGGTACGTCTTCCCTTTTTACTTACCAGGTCACGCTCCCATCATGTCCCGTTTATGTATACACCTCATCTGATTTTTTTTTGATTTTTTTTTAATATTTTTTTTTATTATTGTTTTCCCTTTTTCATATCCATGGGGGAAGGGGAATAAAAATTTTTTCCCCCCCAAATGCGTGTTGAAAAAAGTCAAAAAAAAATGCCGGGAAAAAGGGGGCCAGTAACCCATTTTCCTGATATTTTTCCAAAAAAAAAAAGAAAAACCGTCAAATTTTAAAAGGGGGATTTTTTTGCAAATGAAAAAAAAGAGATGTTGGGGAGATTTAAAAGGAAGGGGAAAAGAAGCTGGATGCCCGGGGCTTTAAGTGAAAAAAGCTAAGGGGGGGTGGGGAAGTTTCAGGGGGAAAATAAAGGGTTTTAAAAGGTGGGGGGTTTCAAATAAAAGTTAGAGTAAAAAAAGGGGCAATAATGTTGAATAATCAGTTATGGAGGAAAAGGGGGAATATAAATGATAAATTCAAAGATTATGGGGTAAAAAAAAAGGTTGGGGATGAAAAAAAGGGGTTTTTATAGTAAGTGTTTATCCCGGAGAAGAGAAAGTGTGAAGAGAGAAAAAATTTTTGGGGAAATGTTGGTGAGTGTGTGGGGTTTTTTGAAAAAAGGGAAGAGAATTTTGGGGTTTGGGGATCTTAATCCTAAAGTGGGTAAAAATGTTGGGGGTAGTGGAAAATTTGGGGAAGGGGGAAAATGAAAAGGGGGGAAACCCCATTAATTGGGCTATGTGGAGGTTTGGAAAAAACAAACATTTTTTTAAAAAGACTTTAAATAACTATACAAGGTATGATATAGCACGTAAGGAAAGTTTTTTTGTTAGATTATGTATTGGGGGAAAAAAGGTTGATGGGGGGGCTTCAGGATGTAAATGTTTATGGGGGCAATGGATATAGTGGATCTTTTTTTAGTTATTGCAGTTGGGAAAAAAGGTAGAGGGGCCCCAAAAAGAAAATGGCAAAAAGGAGAGAGAGGTAAAAGTGTAAAACTAAGGGGGAGGAAGGGGGGTGAGATATAAGCAACTATTGGAAAAAAAGGGGGGGCTAGTAAAGTATGAGGGGGGGAAAAGGGGGTTTTTTAAAAAATGCAGTATTAAATGTGGGGCAGAAGTTTGTTATAAGGGGGAAGGGGAAAAAAGGGGAGGGTGGAATAAAAGAAAAGGGGGGGAAAAAAAGAAAAAAAAGGGAGCTTAAGGGGTTTTTACAAACAAAATGTTTAAAAGAAGAGCAGAGTATATGGAGAGTAAAAAAAAGGGGGAAGGGGTAGTGAAGGCAAAAGAAGACAGATAAAAATGGGGGCCTGTCAAAAATTTGGGGTGAAAACAAAAAAAAATTTTTGGGAAAAAAAAAATAAACAAGGTTTTTAAAAAGAGTAGGAGTTAGTAGACGGGGGCTGGGGGGATTGGGTGATGGCGGGGAAAATTTTTTTAGGAACTTTAAATGTCGATAAAAAAGGGGGGGATAATTTCATGTACTGGCCAGGGGGGTAAAATGTTTGGGGGTGAAAAAGAGCAGGGGTGAGTGGGGGGGGTGCTTGAGGCATTACGTAAATAAAAAAGGGTAAAGCAGCTGGAACTGACGGGATCATGACAGAAATTTAAAAAACGGGGGGGGGTATAGTGTTGGTTGGGGGGTATTTTTGTTTTAAAAAATGTATGAAAGAGGGGAAAAGGACCCCGGGGGTTTGGAGAGAATGTATAGTTCCCCCTTTTATAAAGGAAGGGGGATAAAAAAAATTGAAAATTATTTGGGGGAAAAAGTTTACTGAGTTTCCAGGTAAAGGGGTTTTTCAAGTGTATAGGACGAAGGTGAGGGAAAAAAAGGCCTGGGGAAAATTGGGAAGGACAGCTGAGGGGAACGAACTGGAAATTTTCTCTTTTAATGACTATTTTTTTTAGTCTTTTACAAGAAGACGCAAAAAAATTCCAGAAATTTCAATTATTCAGTTCCCCCAAAATTAAGTTTAAAATTTTTGTCCGAGGGCATGGTTATCAAACAGATAGATAAACTGAAGCAAAAAAAATCCCCGGGGCCCGACGAGTTGTTTTCCAGGGCAAAAAAAGGGGAAAATGGAACTTAGTCAGCCATTAACAAATTTGTTTAATACGTCCAAACCCCAAATGGGGGCCAGAGATGTGGAAGATAGCCAATGTGGGGTTTCCCAAAATTAAAAAAGGGGGGGTCAATTCCATCAAATTACCGTCCCCAAGGCCCATCTATAGTGGCAAATTTTTTGAATCAATTTCCTTTTTAAAGGGGCCGAGGGAAAAAAAGGTTTTTCTGAGGGGTTTTGGCCTTTTCCTTTTCCTCAGACCCCTAATTTTCCCCCCAAACCCCCTCCCTTTTTTCCTTTTTCCCCCCTCCCCCTTTCATCCCCCCCTTTTTTCCTTCCCATTTTTTTTCCCTGGGGGGGCCCCGGGGTTCTAGTTCCCAGGTGAAGGGGGCCCCGGTCCAGCGGCAGCGGGGCCAGCGGCATCTGAGCTCCATATTTTTTTTCATCCACAGGTTTATCAATGCCCTATGATGACCCAGCTGCAAGCAAAACTGACCAACCCGTAGCATCCAGAATGACCCAAGAATACCAGCAGTGAACGAAAAACCAAAAAAAAATGACGATTAAAAAGGGAAACTGCCCCAAAACCAAAAAATCCCCCCCCAAACAAACACCCCCCCCCCCAGCTTACCAGCCTACAGCTTTACCAGCCTACAGCTTACCCAAAACTTAAGCCCCCAAAATTACCAAACCCCAACTTACCAGCCCACAGCTTACCAGCCCCCCCGCTTACCAGCCCCCACAGCTTACCAGGCCCCCCGCCACCAGCCCACAGCTTCATCTTACAGCACCAACTTCCCGACTACTGTGTTCAAATGAGACGTAACCCCAAAAAACCCGTTTTCCGAATCAACAAGGAAAAAAACCCAAAAAATCTACTAATTAACTTGGGGAACCAAGGACGCCCCGGACACC
>WNWK01043784.1:12500-15359 GCA_009830355.1 Cherax destructor | reverse complement strand
TGTCACCACCAGAGGCCAGCACCAGACAACCTGCTGCGGCGAGAGCTGGGCGACGAATGAACCTTGGCAAACTACAAAAACTGTGTCAAAGTTGTCAGTGGTGACAATAAAACAGGATGAAGTGTATCTTTTCCTTAAATCGCTGGACCAAGAAACGGTTGTGGGCCCAGATAAGTTGAGCCCAAGATGGTTGTGGGCCCAGATAAGTTGAGCCCAAGATTGCTGAGTAGATATGCAGAACAGCTAGCAGCACTGAATAGCAAAGTGTAAATGGACATCTCTATAGAAACAGGCAAATGTAGTTGTGAGGGAAAAGTCCATAGATAGGAGTAATGAAAGTGTGAAGGTATGTATAGTGATAGTTGTATGGTAGTCTGCTTGTTGAGGTGGGGTGAGTGTCTGGCTCCTGCTATTCCCTTCCCCTCTCTTTTTCCACCCGGTGAGAGGTGTAATGCTGGGCTCCGGCCACAGGTTGACATCACTCTACTGACCACGCCCGACCTCACTGTAAGTACTTCACAGCTGCTCGTATCTTAATTATTTTATGTTCAAGAGCTTCACTCTTTAATTTTGGAGCTTCACTCATGTTTAGCAACATTAACTTCTGCTCTGTCCTGCCTTGGTTTTTGGTAAAGTTATTTATTACAGTTTCACCATTTCGTTTAAAGGCCTTATGCCTACTATGTGAATTAATACTAGAGTGGTGAGTAATTCTTGTGGTTTCTTTCACAGTCCTCTGTTTCCGCACGGATCATCGGATTCAAGGCTGAGTGGGGGGCGGCGTACTCACCAAGTGAGTCTTTACCACCAATTCTTCACTACGCCAGTAGTTCCTAAGTCCACACTCTAGAAACCTCAGGCAACTGTACTTTACCAGGGGACAACCTTCACCTGAGTCCCTGATATCATTTGTGACATTGTGGATGTGGAAAACTGTTGGATTTTTGGGAAACATCGATGCAACAACAACAACACGGAGTCTAACATGGATTCATAGCTACAGTGTTAACAAGATCAACACCTCCGTCCATCTGTAAATATCTAGCTTTGGATCAGATATATATTTTTGTTTTCATTTTTCTTAAGATAGGATCATTATAGTCATATTTACGTATTTATTATTTACATTTCTTTCTATTAAAATAGTGTTTATTGTTATTGTTATTTGTCTTTCTATTATACTTTTCCTAAGAAGATTGGTAACAACCTTCACAGTAGTTCTTTACACAATAAGATCAGAGCGAATATCAGCAACTACAGACCAGTGTCACTTCTTTCAATCACTGGCAGGATTCTTGAGACAATAATCTCACGGCAGATGAGAGTTTTTAGACTACCACTCATTTATTTGTGACCGTCAATATGGCTTCACAAAAGGTTACTGTGCTGCTGATCTGCTGTTAAACTTCTCCACTAAGTGGCACCAGTCACTGGATGAATCAAAAGTCAGTTGTGTAGGGGCACTGGACATTTCTGGTGCTTCGTACCAAGTATGGCACAAGGGACTCTTGGCAAAACTGCAAGCACTGGGAATTACAGGCTCTACACTATGTTTCGTCAGTGATTATCTTCAAGGAAGATCTCTAAGTGCAGTTCTCAACGGAACAGAGTCAGCAAGACGTCCTATTAGGGCAAGTGTTCCACAGAGAAGTGCGCTGGGGCAAGTGTTATGGAACAGCAACTTCAAAGATTTTCTTCATCTCATCCCAGATTCCCATGCATATGCAGACGACTGTACTCTGACATTTACTTATCCAAGAGAGAAAATGCCATCTGTTCTAAGTTACACCAATCACCAGCTTAAAACTATATCACCCTGAGGAAAATGAGGCCAGGTCACATTTACTTCTGTGAAAACACAAATGATGATGGTTTCTAGGCACCTTGATGGCAATGCTGGAGCAGTGGTAAGAATGAATGGGAGAGTTATTACCAAGAGTCGAAGTTGATATCCTTGGGGTGAAATCTGACTCCAAACTGACCATGAAGAACCACGTTGCAAATTTTGCAAACAAAGCGGCCGGGAAGATTAAAGCACTTTGACGTATCTCTCATCTGCTCGACCGTAGAGGCTGCAAGATTCTGTACGAGGCACAAGTGCGTCCACGCCTTGAGTATGCTCCACTTTCTTGGATTGCCTGTCCTCCGTCTCATCTGCGACTTCTTGACAGAATAGAAAACACACCAAGATGGCTCATCATTCACCGAGACCCAGACTAGATACATCTGTCATTTCAGTAGAGCCTTCTACACCGGAGGGATGTGGGTGGCCTTACTGTTATGTGAAAATCCTATATTGTCATAGTACCACACTTAGCTCCTCTCTGAGGACACCTTCTACTCGTCACTTTATCTGAGATCATTTATACCAAGGATGATTCGAGACTGGAACATGTTCGTACACAATAATGACATCATGGAAATAAAGTCAGTTGGTCCCACAGATGGCGTCAACTTCACCTTTTCCATATTTGTATGTCTCATAACAATGAAAAAGCTTTCAAATGAGCTGATGTAGGTAACAGCTTCTAGCTTGTAAATGAAGATAAGAACCTGAGAGAGAGAGATGCGGGAGGTAGAGTGAGAGAGAAAGAGAGAGATGTCCTCGACCATCACATGTGTTGTCCTTTCAGACGGTTCACTGTTCGACTGGATTCCATTTAGAAAATCTCTCATCCCTATATAGTCCCTTTTCCATAATCTTGTTTACTGTATGTAACTTCTCTATTTTAGTTACCACGTCATCATGACAATGTCTATTACTGCCTCTATAAATTTTTCTCTCCATGTCTCTGACCCTCCAGGTAGACTCAAGGTCTCCGACCCTCCAGGTAGACTCAAGGTCTCCGACCCTCCAGG
>WNWK01043784.1:0-7500 GCA_009830355.1 Cherax destructor | reverse complement strand
ACCCATGGAGAGATGTTATCTGGCCCCATCGCCTTTGAAGTATCTAGCTCGCTTAGTAGCCTCTTCACTTCCTCCTCATTTGTGTGTATTGTGTCCAGCACTTGATGGTGTACCCTACCTCTCCTCCTTTCTGGAGGCCCTTCTATCTCCTCTGTGAACACCTCTTTGAATCTCATGTTGAGCTCCTCACACACTTCCCGGTCATTTCTTGTGACCTCCCCTCCTACCTTCCTCAGCCTGATCACCTGGTCCTTGACTGTTGTTCTCCTCCTGATGTGGCTGTACAACAGCTTTGGGTCAGATTTGGCTTTCGCTGCTATGTCATTCTCGTACTGTGTGTGTGTGTGTGTTCGTGTGTGTTGATGCGCACCATCAGAAAGTGTTTTCAGGTAATAAACTTAAACCTCACATAATAATTAAACTTAAACCTCACATAATAATTAAACTTAAACCTCACATAATAATTAAACTTAAACCACACATAATAATTAAACTTAAACCTCACATAATAATTAAACTTATACCTCACATAATAATTAAACTTAAACCTCACATAATAATTAAACTTAAACCTCACATAATAATTAAACTTAAACCTCACATAATAATTAAACTTAAACCTCACATAATAATTAAACTTAAACCTCACATAATAATTAAACTTAAACCTCACATAATAATTAAACTTAAACCTCACATAATAATTAAACTTAAACCTCACATAATAATTAAACTTAAACCTCACATAATAATTAAACTTAAACCTCACATAATAATTAAACTTAAACCTCACATAATAATTAAACTTAAACCTCACATAATAATTAAACTTAAACCTCACATAATAATTAAACTTAAACCTCACATAATAATTAAACTTAAACCTCACATAATTAATTATGTTATTGCTGAGTATCAAGGGACTGGAGATCAAGGTAACAGTCTCTACCAACGTTCATGCAGAAATTCACTTGCACAATGAACAAGCAATAGTTAACTTGACTCTATTACTTTTGTTGCTTCAGAACTTAGAGATGATTTTGATGGCATGACTAGGATAGTTGATTTGTTGTGTCTCTTATTAGAAATACATTTATCATTATGAGGACCAGTAAAAGCATATTTGAAATATATATCAAGTTACGTAACAAAAGTTTGTGCTTTGGAGTATATAAACGTCCCGGGCAGAAGAATTTATAACTATTTCTATGTATATCTCATGTTCATGTGTATGTCATTGTTACTTATAAACGTCACACGCGTATTTTATCTGCAATATCAAAACTGGACACAGCTGGACACAGCTTCAAAAAGTTACTGGTAATATGGTGAGGTGAAAACCGGGGAAATATGGGAACTTTTGCGTCACAAGTCGGTGATGGGCCAACACACAGATTAACTCATTACCTGAGGCTGCCCCAGACAATGAGATACCAGAGGAAACTGCCGCGTCATGGATAATGTTGCTTCTTGGAGAACGTCGTTTGGTTCCATGGCGGCATAAATCCCATAATTTTACAGAGTGGAAAGTGGTTCGCTGCTCAGCAAAAAGATTTAAAGATAAGTACGGATACTGTCACCCCCACTCCACTATCCAGGTCCTTAAACTTCCTAACAACCTTTCAGCTGAAAAGTTACATCTTAACTTCCCGGTCAATCATTTGTGCTTTCAACTTCTATCTGCTCATTCGAGTTCCATTTTCCCGTCTCTCGTGCAATCTGCCACTGTCCACTCTATCAATTCCAGTAGTACTTGGTACGTTCTGTGTGTGTACTTACTATGTCCACTCTCTTCCTGCTCCATGAGCTATATCGAACCTCTTCTTAAAATTATGTATGGATCTTGCCTCCACTACATCACTCTCCAGACTGTTCCACTTCCTGACAACTCTGTGACTGAAGAAGTACTTCGTAACATCCCTGTGATTCATCTGAGTTTTCAACTTCTTGTTGTGGCAGCTACTTGTTGTGTCCCATCACTGAAACATTCTGTCTCTATCCACCTTTCAATTCGTCTAAGTATGTCGTTATCATGTCCCTTCTATCCCTCCTGTCCTCCAGTGTCGTCAGGTTGATTTATCTTAACCTCTCTTGGTAAGGCGTAAGCCTTAGCATACCTTTGCACTTTCACTAATTTCTTGACTTGTTTGACCAGGTGTGGGTTTCGTACTGGTGCTGCATACTATAAAATGGGTCTGATGTACACGGTGTACAGTGTCGTGAATGATTCCTTACTCAGGTATCGAAACACTACTCTCAGGTTTGCCAGGCTCTCATATGCTGCAGCAATTATTTGGTTGATGTGCGCCTCAGGAGATATTCTCGGTATTATACTCACTGGGAATGATATTTCTTGAGTGAGGTTTGCAATCTTCGGACCCCTAGTCTACACTCTATCCGTCTTTTTTGACCTTTCCCAATCATCGTGACTTTGCACTTGGTGGGGTTAAACTCCAGTAGCCAGTTGTTGGACCAGGCTTGTAGCCTGTCCAGATCCCTTTTGTAATTCTACCTGTTTATCATCCACTTGATTTCTCCGCATTAACTTCACATAATATGGAAACAAGGACACCTCTGAATCTATCCTTTCTGTCATGTCATTCACATATACCAGAAACAGCAACGGCCCAAGGACTAACTCTTGTGAAACCCCACTCGTCACAAGTGCCCACTCTGACACCTTTTCACGTACCATCACTCGATGTTTCCTTCCTGTCAGGTATTTCCTGATCCATTGCATTGCCATTCCTGTTATTCCTGCCTGCTCCTCTAGCTTTTGCACAAATCTCTCGTGCGAAACAGTGTCGACAGCCTTCTTACAGTCCAAGAAAATACAGTCTACCCACTCCTCTCTCTCCTGTCTTACTTCTGTCACCTTGTCGTAAAGTCCAGTAGGTTTTGTGACACATGATTTCCCTTCCCTGAAACCGTGCTGATTATCATGTGCAATCTCGTTCCTTTCTAGGTGCTCCACAACTCTTCTCCTGATAAGATTCTCCATGACTTTGCATACTACACATGTCAGTGACACTGGTTTGTAGTTTAATGCTGCCTGCCTCTCTCTTTTAAGAATTGGGACTACATTTGCTGTCTTCCACACCTCAGGTAGTTACCCTATTTCGATCGATGTGTTTAAGATTTTTGTTAGTGGTACACATAGCGCCTCTGCTCCCTCTCTCAGGAACCACGGAGAGATGTTGTTCGATTCCAACCCCTTTTAGATATCTAGCTCTCTCAGCAGCCTCTTCACTTACTCCTGGGTTGTGTTTAGTGTGTCCAGCACTTTTTGTGTTCCCTTCCATGCCGGATTGCTAGATTCCATTCTGTCTCAACTGAAAATACTTCCTTAAATCTTGTGCTTAGCTCATTACTTATTTCTTTGTCGTTTCTTGTGAACTTCCATCTTTCCTTCTTCAGCCTGATTACCTGACCTTAACTGCTCTTTTCTTCCTGATGTGGCTGCACAGCAGTTTTAGGTCAGGTTTGGCTACCGATGCAATCCCATTCTCGTATTGCCTTATCCATGCATATGTATTTCTGGCTCTTCGGGTAATCATATTTTCCCGGGTCCTTTGTCTTGTATACTTTTTCCATTCTCTAGCGCACTTACTTTTGGCCTCTCTACACCTCTAGGTTAACCTCATGCCTGTGTAGTCCCCTCTTTTGTAGTTTGGCTTCTTCCATCCACACTACTTTTAACTCTACAATGTATTCGAAGCTCGGGACCATGTGATCACTAGCTCTGAGGGGCCTTTCATATATGATGTCTTCGGTGTCCGAAATACTGAAAGTGAAATATGAGGTTCAGTCTTGCTGCTTCATCCTCTCTTTCTCTCTGGTAGTGTCCCTAACATATTGATGCATGAGATTTTCCACTACCACCTCCATCATCTTAACCCTCCACATTTCTGGTCGCATGTGCCTCCCGTGTGAGTGAGTGAAATCATCCACAACTAGTAACTTTGCCTTACTCATATGTGCCCTTCTGGCCACCCCATCTAGTGTGTCAACCATTTCTCTATTGTTCTCATCATACTGCTGTCTTGGCCTCCTGCTATTCTATGGTGGGTTGTACATCACTGCAGTCACCACCTTGGGATCCCCAGTCTGAAGTGTTCCTACTTTGTAATTCCTTACTTCCCTTCTGTCTATCCCTTCCATTTCCTTGGATCTTCAATGGTTTTTGATAAGCACTGCAAACTCCTCCTCCCCCTCCCCTGTTCCCTCTACCTTTTCCTCGGGATCTGATATCCGGATCGTACTGTTATCATCCATGTGAGCTTTGTTTCCGTGAGCACTATGATGTCTGTGGATGCCTCCATGATTCTTTTGTGCCACTCCTCACATTTATTATATTCCGTCTGCATTGGTGAACCTTTCCTTCAGTTTCCTATCCAATACTGTGTTCAGGGAGGGGTTCTGGGGTCTGGGGGAGAGGGAGACCTGGCAAGATACTACGTGTGTGTGTGTTCTCACGTATTCGTATAGTTTTTTTTTGTGGTTGCATTGGTCGAATCTCAGCTATCTAGAAACTGCTATTGGATTCCCTCTCTCATCTGTCTTTGTGACTCCTGTCACACCTGTTCTTAAAATTATATATATGCATTCTTACTCTGTCACTGTCTAGCTAGTTCGTCTTCCTAACCACTCTAATGCTAGTGCCATTTTTGCTGACTTCATTTTGACTGATTTGAGTTTTCAAGCTCCTGGTCTGTCCTCACATACTTGTGACCCTTCCGTCCAACACATTTGTTCTGTCCTCACATACTTGTGACCCTTCCGTCCAACACATTTGCTCAGTCCACCATGTCAGTTCCTTTTTAATATTTTGAACGTCGTAATCATATCACCCCTGATTCTTCTTTCCTCTAAACTTATCAGATAAAACTCTTTTAGTTTTTTTCCTCTTATCAGATGTGGCCTCCATACTAGTGCTACATATTCCCAGATTGGCTTGACATGTTTAAAAGGTCGTGAATGGCTCTATGTTAAGGTTACTGAAGCTTCCACAAAATTTGTCAATCTCGTTTATGCTGCAATTTTCACGGGGATGATGTGATCATCAGGTGATATGCTGAGAATTATTCTTGCCCACATGTACTTCTTTTTCTTGGTTGTTTGCAGACTCTGGTCTTCGTTCCTCTATTCTGTTTCGGCTCATCTATGTCCTTCCCCAGTTTTCATAATTTTCATTTATCGGAGTATA
Organism: Cherax destructor; assembly: GCA_009830355.1. Classification (NCBI taxonomy): domain Eukaryota; kingdom Metazoa; phylum Arthropoda; class Malacostraca; order Decapoda; family Parastacidae; genus Cherax; species Cherax destructor. The sequence goes on along the minus strand of WNWK01043784.1, from coordinate 2,294 downwards.
ATTTTAATAGCCACTTGTCTGAAGTATCCTTCAGTTTGTCCTGATCTGGTTGTAATCTTTATGGTCTGTTTTTGTTTGTGTTCTTCTCATTAGCTTTACGTCATCTGCGAACAGCCACTCCTCTGACTCGACTTCTTCTGTTATGTTGTTATTATGTTCAAGACAGTACAGACCCGAGAACTAACCCTTGTGGATCCCCACGTATCACACTTACCTACTCCGATTCTTTCCGGCCACCAACTCTCTGTTTCCTTTCTAATAATAATTCTTTGATTCACAGCAATGCCTTCTTACAGTCCAAAATATTCAATACGCCCATCCTCTCCTGCCAAGCCTTCGTTACCAAGTCAATGAAGTCTAGCAGATTTTTGAGACAGGATTTACCATCTCAAAAGTCATGCTAGTTGTTCATTATTAACCCGTTCCTTTCCAGGTGCTCCACCTCTCTCTGTTGTGGTGGACATACGATGTATGTCACAGACACTTGTCTGTGACATACGATGTATGTCACAGACACTTGTCTGTGATTTAATGCTACCTTTCTCTCCTCTGTTTTTTAAACATCGGGAATATATTCACTGTTTTGCACATCTCCGCAAGCTGCCCTGTTTCAATGGCCTCCTCCTGGATGGTAGACAGCGCTTCACACAACTCTGCTCCCTCTTCATGACTCAAGAAGAGATGTTGTCTGGTCATGTTACCTTCAGCTCTGCTCCCTCTTCATGACTCAAGAAGAGATGTTGTCTGGTCATGTTACCTTCAGCTCTGCTCCCTCTTCATGACTCATGAAGAGATGTTGTCTGGTCATGTTACCTTCAGCTCTGCTCCCTCTTCATGACTCAAGAAGAGATGTTGTCTGGTCATGTTACCTTCAGCTCTGTTCCCTCTTCATGACTCATGAAGAGATGTTGTCTGGTCATGTTACCTTCAGCTCCGCTCCCTCTTCATGACTCATGAAGAGATGTTGTCTGGTCATGTTTATGCCTTCAGGAGTCTCTTTGCTCCTCTTCATGACTCATGAAGAGATGTTGTCTAGTCAGCTAGCTTTACCTTTTCTGAGAGTGTCTTTGCTGGTTGTTGTTTTATTGTCTCCAGTACTCGTCGGTGCACTTTCTTTGACTCTTGTAATGTTTCTCTTTCCTTTAATTTAATAGTTTCAGGTCATTTCTGCTGAACTTTCTTCTTCTTCTGTGACTGTGTAACAACTTTGTCTCTGATTTGGCTTTCGATGCTAATTCATTATTAAACAGCAGTTAAAATTCTTTTTCTTACCCATGTATTTTCACTTCTGGCTCTTCTACTTGCTTCCTCTTCCTATGGCGTTTTCAGCTTTGGTTTTCTACACTCCTTGAGAAACCATGTTCTCCCGTTGTTCTTGCTTGTTCTTCTGGGTAAGAATTACGCCATCATTTCAGTCATTCCCTTTCCTTTTACCTCCTTTACTGTATTATGCTTAAATAGTCGCCTCTATTGAAGTTAGTTTCTCATTCCTTCTTGCTCAGCGTTTCTCCCCTCGTTCACTTCAATAACATAATAACATAATAACCCCAAACTTAGCGTAAACATACGCAAACTCTATCTTGATAACCCCCAGATATTTCCATATATATTTGTCAATATTTACTATTACCTGGTCACCTGACTGTTGTTTAAAAACAAAAATCTTTTACTAAATAGAACATAATCTCAGAAGACTTATTTTTCTCTCGGAAATTTTAAAGAATAGGAGAAGTTTCGTTGAAAGAAATATCGAGGTGAAGAAACTTTTATCAGGAGAATATAAAGCCGATTAGGGGTATGCAGACTTTATCACTGCTATACATAATATATCAGGCCTTTCCTCAAGACTATATAGAATCTGTTTACATTACGGGTTAGTTGTGAATTGTTACTGTAGCGATTGTGTGGGTTAGTTGTGAGGTGCTCCAGCCACGGTAATGTGGGTTAGTTGTGAGTTGCTCCAGCCACGGTAATGTGGGTTAGTTGTGAGTTGCTCCAGCCACGGTAATGTGGGTAAGTTGTGAGTTGCTCCAGCCACGGTAATGTGGGTTAGCTGTGAGTTGCTCCAGCCACGGTAATGTGGGTTAGTTGTGAGTTGCTCCAGCCATGGTAATGTGGGTTAGTTGTGAGTTGCTCCAGCCACGGTAATGTGGGTTAGTTGTGAGTTAGTCCAGCCACGGTAATGTGGGTTAGTTGTGAGTTGCTCCAGCCATGATAATGTGGGTTAGTTGTGAGGTGCTCCAGCCACGGTAATGTGGGTAAGTTGTGAGTTCCTCCAGCCACGGTAATGTGGG
>WNWK01043783.1:0-15359 GCA_009830355.1 Cherax destructor | reverse complement strand
TAGCGGGGGTTTTTGGCCCAAAGGGTTAATGGCCTAGCAGGCTTGTACTAGTACATAAGCAGCTGCACTGATTTTGTTCACAGCAGTTGTTGCAGGTCTTGTTTAAAGGGTCCAAAACAGCTGGAGTGGGTCATGTGTTCATACAATCAATCACAGGTCTTGTGTTCATTTTCCCATAGCAGCTGTAGCGGGTCTTGTTTCCAGTATCCATAAGAAATAAAGTTAATACCTACTGAGTATGCCTTGTGTCCGGGAACCTAGCAGCAATAACAGGTCTTGTGTCCTGGGGTCCAGAGCAATAGCAGGTGTTTTGTCCTTGGTTCCTATCACAATATGCAGGTCTTTGTTCTCTAGGCTAAAATACTGATGTACATTATCATCTCCTTTCATGGCAGGTGAAATTACAGATAAAGAGAATGTACAAAGAACCTTTACTGCACATATAAGTTCCAGCAAACACCTTACTCACTGGAGCGCGGGGAAAAGAGATACATCATAATCTACACCTGGAAGATCCTGGGGGGACTGGTCCCTAATCTGCAAAATAAATCACTCCCTACGAAAGCAAAAAGACTTGGCAGGCGATGCATCATCCCCCCAGTGAAAAGTAGGGCGCCATTAATACCTAGGAGAAAACAATAAGTGTCCGGGGCCCAAGACTGTTCAAAAACCTCCCATCAGCCATAAGGGTAATTACCAATAGCCCCCTGGTTGTCTTCAAGAGGGAGCTGGACAGATACCTAAAGTCAGGCGGATCAGCAGAGTTTGGGTTCGTACGTTGGACTATGTGCGGCCAGCAGTAACAGCCTCGTTGATCGGGCCCTGATCTACCAGGAGGCCTGGTCGGGACCGTGGTGCGGGGGCGTTGATCTCGGAATGCCCTCCGGTGGGGAAGGAGAAACAGCAGCCTAGCTGATCCTGTTGCATAATTTTTCATTATCTGACTATTGCAAGCTGCAGATACTGCAACTCTTGAGGGCAGTGATCTCCAGTTCCTGGGCCTTGAGGGACCTTGACGACTCTTTTTTATATTGATGTATAGCTATAAGCTATGAGGTCTCCAGCATAGGTTTAGGAAAAGAGGGGTGGGATAATTTGATCCCAGGGATAACTTTCGGGGATGTCACAGCACCCAAAACAAGTCTAGTTATTACCCCTATGGCATTTGTCTGGATATAGTGGAAACTCTGTCAATATATATGCAGAAATTGAAGGAGTGGTTGTCTAAATATCTCAGTGTACATTTTTTATGTCTATTTTTCAATTTGTATTAGGCTGTTTCTTGCTTGTCCACGTTTCTATAATCTCGAATTCCTCGAAATGAAATTAAAAGAAAAAATAAATAATGTTATTCTTCCGGGATATCGTCAGCTGGGACCATCTCTTTGGGCGTCCCTGTAAGTCCCCCCCACTCCTGAAGATGACCAATCATAACTCTCCATCCCTTTCGTCCCGCCCGCCTGCTCTCTCAGCCAATCACACGACACCAGCCTGTCAGTCAGAAATCCCGTGTTCGAACAAATTCTGGAAATATTTTGACTATTACATTTTTTTCGAGTTTCATTGACTTTTCCACCGCAATTAAAACAAAATAATTAAATACAGTTATCCAAGCTACTCGGATTATGAGATAAAGTTAGTCTTGTAACTAATTATCACTAAAAATTCCTGTCTTACAGTTTAGTGCGCATAAACAATAATCTATGGAAGACTAACATAAAATAAACCAACACTAATTATTTAAAAATTAAAATTCGTATTTGCATGAAAGGAATTAAAATGCATGAAACCTCCTATGAACATCAAACTTCACTAACAGACGAAGCCAAGCCAAACGCGTGATTACAATCTGCCAAAAATCTAGTTGTCTTGGCGTCTGGCAACCCAGCATCCACAGCAGCGTACGGAGAAGATTACTGAAAGTTATGCCAGCCTCCAGAGAGGCAGGATTATTTTTTCTATAGAATTATGATAATCGGGTTTAATGTAAAGGAGCTTGGTAATTAGACTAACACAGTAATGCCAGTGTGTAGGCAAGAGTGGAATTCCAAGGTTTTACGTTGGTGGTTTGCATATATGCATATACTGTATGTATGTAATATATATATATATATATATATATATATATATATATATATATATATATATATATATATATATATATATATATATATATATTATGCAAAACAATCGCAGACGGGCGATCTTAACAATGCAAGACAAGCCACGGGGTTAGGGAATCTTTAGTCAAGTACTTTCACACTTCTCAGTGCGTCATCAGGAGCTGTGCAATGTTGCAAGGGCAGCAACAGGAGAAATAGGGTAAGTTTTTCAGAATATGGGAGTACCTCCCCTCTGACGTCAGAGGCCGGTGCCACTTGTGGAGGCAGGTATTCAAACAGGAGACTGAAAATTTAAACCTTGAGCATACCACTGCCACGAGTGTTCTCGGATCACGAACAACACCTAGCTTTCGGTGCGTGATCTTTGTAGGATCGATGGCTGAGTGGATAAGGTAACATGTACATTGTGTGGTCTCTTGAGGCGGGACAATGGGTCGTAGGGTCGAACCCTGGCCTGTATATATATATATATATATATATATATATATATAACAGTGGTCACGAACTCTTCCGAACACGAACAAATTTTCACGACCCAAAAATTTGCCAAATTTTTGCATCTGGTCACGAACTCATAATCGGGTGCCGAACAAACACAACCGCGCCAATTTTCACATTCCGCTCCATTTTATTTGCATTCGCCAATTTTCCCCACTTCCTGTTGTTTGTATACACCTAACAAAGACCCTCGACTTGTAGTCGGTCTCGGGCAGACGTGTGTTCATTCGTTGGAACTCGAGGAAAGGGGTAAAGTACCATCCTCTCATCCTCCTGGTACTTATATTAGAGAAAACGTGGTGTAGTTCAGTGCTGTGACATATACTTGTGATGCACCATAAAACTATAAGTTTTTTCAGGTGTAAAAAATACAGTTACATAACCCAAAAAGTCAGTGACTTATTTTCTGATTTTTTTCGGCGCTCGCTTTATTTTCGTCGATTATCTCGGAAGTAAGTTATTATAAATTACAGTAATTATGGCCGTGATAAATTCAGATTAGCAATGTTTTATCAGCAGGTAGTGCATAAACAGCTTCTCACGGTGCCATATATGATTTTTGGAAATATTCTTTTTCAGTTGTTTGTTGGGCTATCTTATTGAAATGATTTTGGGAAATATTCTTTTTTCAGTTGTTTGTTGGGCTATCTTATTGAAACTTGGGCAATGCAAGATGGAAAGATGCTTCTTAATATACACCAAAACTGAAAGAAATCGGACGATAAATTTACATACAGTTCGTAGGGGTCTGGGAAAGGGTTAATCGTATTTACATACAGTCCAATGGGGAAATTAGGTTTGGGTTGGAACAGAGTTTTGGAACGAATTATGGTCGTGACCAGACCACTATATATTCACCAAGGGTGACCCAAAAGAGTAAGGAACACTTTCATCATCATTCACACATAATCACTGTCTTTGCAGAAGCGCAGTTTAGATGTCACTCCAAACAGCCAATATCCCAAACCCCTTTAAAGTGCAGGCATTGTACATCCCACCTCCAGAACTCAATCCGGCTAACCGGTTTCCTTCACAAAATATTACCCCTGCTTCACTCCAACAGCTCGTCAGGTCCCAAGAACCATTAGTCTCCATTAAATCCTATCTAACATGCTCACAGATGCCTGCTGAATGTCTAAGCCCTGCACACAAAACCCTCCATCCTATCCAAGGAGGACCTCTACCCTCCTCCCTTCCACTACAGATTTATACACCCTCCAGGTCATCCTTTTTTTCTCCATACTCTCTAAATGACCAAACCACCAAAAACCCCTTCTTCAGTCCCCCTGAATAATACTTTTAGCAACTCCACCCCCTAATTTGCACACTACGAATTCTCTGTATAATTTTTCCCACCACACATTGCCCTTAGACACGACACTCCACTGCCTCTAGCCTTCTTCGTGCTGAACATTTACAACCCATACTTCACAATATATAATGGTTTGTTTGATTTCATATACTATATTTTATCTTTTGGACAATAAATATGTACTTTGTATATATTCTGATAAGTACTGTATATCATTTTGGGAATTTATGATTGGTGGTGTACGTTAGTTGTAGCCTAAATGGCCCTCGTGTATTCAAAAGGCTTTACAACTTCATTAAAAATAGCTCTTATCCTAATATTTAGCTAACATCATTGCTCATCTATATATCCTTCACAATTTGCAAATGATGTGAGACAAGTTATAAATAATGCGAGGAGTGGCGCTCTGGTTCTAGGAGTTTCGTTGTGTATTTTTCCGATATCTGGGAATGGTGGGTGGTGGGGACATTTAATTATATACTAGAACACCATAACTCACACCCATTTGTCATCATTAAGATCACTATCCATCATTACTTAACATACAAAAAAATATATATACATAAGCTTCCTCTGTCTTTTCTCTCTCTCTATGTTTCTCTCTCTATCCCTCTCTCAGTATCTCTCTATCCATCTCTCTCTATCCATCTTCTATCCATCTCTCTCTATCCATCTCTCTCCCTATCCATCTCTCTCCCTATCCATCTCTCCCCCTATCCATCTCTCTCCTTATCCATTCTCTCTCTATCCATCTCTCTTTTATCCATCTATCTCTCTATCCATCTCTCTCTATCCATCTCTCTCTATCCATCTCTCTCTATCCATCTCTCTCTCATCCATCTCTCTCTATCCATCTCTCTATCTATCCATTCTCTATCCATTTCTCTATCTATCCATCTTCTATCTATCCATCTCTTTCATCCATCTCTCTATCTATCCATCTTTTATCTATCCATCTCTCTATCTATCCATCTCTCTATCTATCTATCTATCCATCTATCCATCTCTATCTATCTACGTGTGAAAACAAGAAATTATTTTAACCCTGGCAGAGCATACATGAATTCCTTAGTATTTTTTCCCTCTGCTCGATGATTCCGGTGCGGAAGAAGACATGGGCGGTTTACGCTTATGATGAATGAATGGTAATGGTATTGTAATTACCACGCTATCCGTATCCATTATCTGGTGTTGTGATGTACGCTGCCCCTTCCCGTCTTGCAAATTTTCGCGTGAGCTGTTAAGTTAGCTAGGCGGCTCATCTAGTATCTATGTTGTGTACTGCATTAATGAATTAATACCGGAAAGGATTTAGGTGTGGATATAAAAGCAGGGTATGAAGGACAGGCTGTTACTAGGGCTGTTTAGTCCGAGTTGTATCAAGTCATACACAGGTTGCTTTTTCACTCTGAGATAAACTTACTGAGGGTGAAGTAAAAATTGTGTGCCAGGTGCTGATGATGCGGCTGACGGAGAACTGGAGTTGGTCAACCGGTTCATTATTTACGTCTGAGTTTTTTTTTTTTTGATTAATATATGCTGAGGGGTTTTGCTAGATTGAAAGCATCCTGGTTTTAAGTCCAGTAGTGCTGTGTGAGTCGATGATTCATGATTCCAGAAACCGTCTTCTGGAGCTGTGTCCTTCTTCACTAATAAGTTTTGGCATCTTTCTACGCCTGTGCAAGTGTCTCTCGACGAATGAAACAATCTTCATTTTTGTGAGGAGTCCTACAGGTGTTCTGGTGTTCTCCAATTCGATGGTAGGGATTTATCTCCCGTTTTGTAGATAGGAATCACACTAGCTATTTTCCACATTTCAGGTACGATACCAGTTAGCATTAATGTTGAACAGGCTAGTAAGTATCCTATTGGATTCCATCTAATATTCTTTAAGAACCGTTGAAAATAGCTCATCAAAACCTGTTGACTTATTTTCCTTTAATTATTCAGTTTTAATATTCATGTCTCTACTGACTGTTATATTACGTATTTTTCTTGGGATCTCGAAAATAACCAGTTTTTTGGGGATTTCATTTTCGTCTTGTGTCAACACCGACAGAAAATACTTGTTGAAAAAATGAACAAGTGTCTCATCATCATCCTTAAGTCGCCCGGAGATAGTATAGTTGTATGTGTCGTAGTTGTTTTCAGGATAAATGTATTACTGTTATGTTCACGTAAGTTTGTATTTGCTTCTAATGTCTTGTTCTTGATGTTTGGTCAGCTGTCAGTGGTACTGTCCTTAAGATGCTGTTGTTGGTGCTATTGTTATTGCTGTTTCATTGTTAGTGACGGTGGTTGCTGCTGCTGTTGCTGTTGCTACTGTTGATGCTACTGGTATTTCTGCTCTCCAGCTGTTGTTGACAGTGCTGCTGCTCCTGCTAATGTAATGCTGCTTCTGTTATTTCTGTTATTTTTTAGTTGTTGTTATCCCTGCAGTTCTTGATGCTGTAGCTATTGCCGTTGTTCCTATTTTTGCTGCACCTGCTGCTGATGCGGCTGTTGCAGTGCTTGTTGCAGAGATAATTTGGCAAACACCGAAAAAACTGCTTGGTCATCTTACGAGAGGGGTGTTCCGGCAAAGTAACTTGCTGCACCTTTTGGAATTGTACTCTAGCTCTTGGCCGGTTTGTGTGTGTGTACTCACCTAATTGTACTCACCTAATTGTAGTTGCAGGGGTCGAGACTCAGCCCTGGCCCCGCCCTTCGCTGTCCGCTACTGGGTCTCTGCCTCCCTGCTCCATGAGCTTTATCATACCTTGTCTTAAAACTATGTATGGTTCCCGCCTCCACTATATCGTTCGCTAGACTATTCCACTTCCTGACTACTCTATGGCTGAAGAAGTGCTTCCTAACATCCCTTTGACTCATCTGTGTATGTGTGTGTGTATGTGTATGTGTGTGTGTGTGTGTGTTAGTTAGTTACCATTTTGTCCTAGGCACATGTCGATTAGACACTAGGCCTGTTGTATGTATGTGTGTGTGTGTGTGTGTGTGTGTTGTGTACTCACCTAATTGTAAGTTGCAGGGGTCGAGACTCAGCTCCTGGCCCCGCCTCTTCGCTGTCCGCTACTGGGTCTCTGCTCTCCCTGCTCCATGAGCTTTATCATACCTTGTCTTAAAACTATGTATGGTTCCCGCCTCCACTATATCGTTCGCTAGACTATTCCACTTCCTGACTACTCTATGGCTGAAGAAGTGCTTCCTAACATCCCTTTGACTCATCTGTGTATGTGTGTGTGTATGTGTATGTGTGTGTGTGTGTGTGTTAGTTAGTTACCATTTTGTCCTAGGCACATGTCGATTAGACACTAGGCCTGTTGTATGTATGTGTGTGTGTGTGTGTGTGTGTGTGTGTGTGTGTACTCACCTAATTGTACTCACCTAATTGTGGTTGCAGGGGTCGAGACTCAGCTCCTGGCCCCGCCTCTGCACTGTCCGCTACTGGGTCTCTGCTCTCCCTGCTCCGTGAGCTCTATCATACCTTGTCTTAAAACTATGTATGGTTCCCGCCTCCACTATATCGTTCGCTAAACTATTCCACTTCCTAACTACTCTATGGCTGAAGAATTGCTTCCTAACATCCCTCTGACTCATCTGAGTCTTCAGCTTCCAGTTGTGTCCCCTTGTTTCTGTGTTTCCTCTCTGGAACATCCTGTCACTATCTACCTTGTCGATTCCCCGCAGTATTTTGTATGTCGTTATCATGTCTCCTCTAACCCTTCTGTCCTCCAGTGTTGTTAGTCCTATTTCCCTCAACCTTTCTTCATAAGGCAGTCCCCTGAGTTGTGGAACTAGCCTTGTCGCAAACCTTTGCACTTTCTCAATTTCTTGACGTGCTTGACCAGGTGTGGGTTCCAGACTGGTGCTGCATACTCAGTATGGGCCTGACGTATACGGTATACAGTGTCCTGAACGATTCCTTGTTAAGGTAACGGAACGCTAATCTTAGGTTTGCCAGTCGCCCATATGCTGCCGCGGTTATTTGGTTGATGTGTGCTTCCGGAGACGTGCTTGGTGTTATACTCACCCCAAGGTCTTTCTCCTTTGATGAGGTTAGTAGTCTTTGTCCACCTAGCCTGTACTCTGTCAGCGGTCTTCTTTGCCCTTCTCCGATCTTCATGACTGCATTTGGTGGGGTTAAATTCGAGAAGCCAGTTGCTAGACCAGATGTCAAGCTTGTCCAGGTCTCTTTGAAGTCTCGCTTGGTCTTCATCCGATGTGATTCTCCTCATTAATTTCACATCATCTGCGAAAAGAGACAGTTCTGAGTCTATCCCATCCGTCATGTCATTCACATATAGCAAGAATAGCACTGGTCCTAGGACTGACCCCTGCGGTACACCGCTCGTCACAGGCGACCACTGTGATACCTCATCACGCACCATGACCCGTTGTTGCCTCCCTGTGAGGTATTCCCTGATCCATTCCAGTGCCCTTCCTGTTATACACGCTTGGTCTTCCATCTTCTTTACTAATCTCATGTGAGGAACTGTGTCAAAGGCCTTCCTGCAGTCCAAGAAAATGCAGTCAACCCACCCTTCTCTCTCTTGCCTTATCTCTGTTACTTTATCATAGAACTCCAGGAGGTTTGTTACACAGGATTTGCCTTCCTGAATCCGTGCTGTCTGGCGTTGATTAACCTGTTCTGCTCCAGATGCTCCACCATTCTTTTCCTGATGATTTTCTCCAAGACTTTGCACACTATACATGTAAGTGACACCGGTCTGTAGTTTAGTACCTCTTTTCTGTCTCCTTTTTAAAGATGGGGACTACGTTGGCCTTTTTCCATATCTCAGGTAGCTGCCCAGTTTCAAGGGATGTGTTGAAAATTTTGGTAAGTGGCACACTCAGAACCTCAGCTCCTTCCCGAAGGACCCATGGTGAGATATTGTCCGGACCCATTGCCTTTGAGGTATCAAGGTCACTGAGTAACTGCTTCACCTCCCCTCAGATGTGTGTATTCCTCCAGCACTCGATACATCCCTTGTTGGTGACGCACCCCGTCCTGTCTACCCAACTGCCTTCCTTCCTCCACTGTGAATACTTCCCTAAACCTCGAGTTGAGCTCCTCACATACCTCTTGATCATTACTTGTGAGTTCCCCATCTTCCCTCCTCAGCCTTATCACCTGATCCTTTACTGTTGTCTTCCTTCTGATGTGGCTGTACATCAGTTTCGGGTCAGACTTGACTTTCGATGCTATGTCGTTTTCGTACTGTTTCTGGACCTCCCTCCGTACCTGTGCATACTCGTTTCTAGCTCTTCGACTAATCTCCTTGTTTGCTTGGGTTCTTTGCCTTCTGTACCTTTTCCATTCTCTGGCACTCTGAGTCTTTGCCTCCTGCATCTTTGGGTAAACCAGGGCTCTTTCTTGTCTTCCCATTTATTCTTTTTCCTTTGGGTATAAACTGTTCCTCTGCCTCCTTGCACTTTGTCGCTACGTATTCCATCATGTGTTGTGTGTGTGTGTGTGTGTGTGTGTGTAACGAAACACTTCGAAATGTTTCTGTGTGTGCATGTATGTGTGTGTGTGTGTGTGTGTGTGTGTGTGTGGCGTCAGCAGGCAAGAAGTAGTGTTGCCAATAAACCATTTTCAAGGGGCGCGAACAATGCATCTCCTTCCCTCCCAGCTCTCTCTCTCTCCTTCTCTCTCTCTTCTCTCTCTCTCTCTCTCTCTCTAGTCATACATACACAAAAGAAAGTTGAAGGTAATTACAGCACATGTACTGAAGAATTCATATAGGGGTAATACAGCACATGAAGTTTGAAAGGTAATCAAGTTCGATCCAAGAAAGCGGAGGGGAGTTCCAATTTCTTGGATCAAGAGTCCTTCAGCATTGCGTGGCCTTCCCTGAAGGGCAGATGGAGTGATGTCCTCGAGACAGATGCTGTCAGACTGAAGCTGCTCGCTGTCAGATGTTTCAGCTGTGAGGATGATGAGAGACCATGAAAACATCCGGGCTGTACGTTGGACTACGTGCGGCCAGCAGTAACAGCCTGGTTGATCAGGCTCTGACCCACCGGGAAGCCTTGTCAAGGACTGGGCCGCGGGGGGCGTTGACCCCCGGAACACCCTCCAAGTAGCAGGTACCACGTTTCCACAAGTGTCTCATTTATCGATCTAAATGTAAATCTAATCAGTAACGCCGGTGAAATATTTTTTTTTTAACTCCAGTGAATCACCGGATATATAAATCGATCTCTGACATAGCCACAAGATGATTTATGATCCTCAAGGTAATGGCTGACTCGTTTTTGGAGTATATGTATCATTATAAGCATAGGGTTCAGCTGATTGGTGCAGTTGAAATACCATAAGAAGAGTCCAAGTACATTTCTTTGTGTTACTCTGGAACTAATAACCTGACTTTCAGCCTCTGTGTCTGCTTCCCACCTATTTTCAGGTTGTAATGGCTATGTAGGCCTACACAGCATCAGCTGGTTGACCAGACAATCAAGGAAGGCTTGCATTAGGCTGGGGTTTCAAAGGCAGAAGAATCCTCGAGAAGGGGCATACGTATGTGCAATAGGCTTGGCTGTGAAAATTCCTGTTGTGAGAAGAATGACGCCTTGTATCGTATCATAGAGCGAAAAAGTAATGTGAAGGACCTGGGAGTGATAATGTCAGAGGATCTCGCCTTCAAAGACCACAACAATGTATCTACTCTCTGTTGCACAGAAGTTTTGAACGCTACGAATGATATAGTAGAAATCCTCGGCATTAAAGTGGAAAATAAGAATCTAGTAATTATCCTAGTATACAAACCACCATCAGCAACTGCGGAGGAATTCACAGAGCAGTTAAAGAAGATAGATAGCTATCTGGATAGGCTAGAGAATCCCACCCCAAACATTTTAATCCTTGGAGATTTTAATCTCCCTCATGTAAAATGGAAGATGAGGCACCATAATGTTATACCAGAAATAACTCCTGGAAGCACCCTGGCTCAACAGGCACATACCAGGGAACTAATGAGGCTTTGTGAAAAGTACTCACTAAACCAACAGATAATTGATCCCACTAGAAATGAAAATACCCTGGATTTGATATTCACAAACAACGAGGAATTAATCAGAGACATAACAGTTACAAAAACAATATACTCTGATCATAACATCATAGAAGTTCAAACTAGTATTAACTCAGGGTTAGGGAACTGCGACACTAATGTTAGAGACGGAATGTTCAGTAAGTTTAATTTTAATAACCATAGAATTGACTGGGAAAAATAAACCAAGAGCTATCAGACATATCATGGGAATCAGACATGAGCACCCTAAATCCCCACCAGTGCCTAGAGAAGCTGAATACAGAAGCATACAAGGTATGTATGAAACACGTACCATTGAGGAAACCCCTGAAGAAGATCAGATATAGAGAGAGCGTAGGAGATGGTACAGGAGAAGAAAACGGGTTACTGAATTGCTGAAAAACACAGTTATGTTGGAACAGAAGAGAGATAGCCTTAACCGAGAGATCACGGAATTAGAGCAAAACTTAAGATGTCATACCTGACAGAAGAAGTACAAAGGAACAAAGAGCCATACAGGATATTGCAAGAAACCCAAAATATTTCTACTCCTATGCAAAATCCAAGCTAAGAACTACCTGTAGAATTGGACCATTATTGAGAGGAGATTCGTATACGGACGATGAACAGGAAATGAGTGAAATTTAAAAGAACAGTATGAGTCAGTGTTCAGCAACCCACTAAATGACAGCAAGGTAGAAAATGCAGAAATATTTTTCACTCCAGCAGAAGGCTGCGCAGACCACCTAACCGACATTAGTACAAATCCCATAGATTTCGAAAAAGAAATGGCCAACATGCCCACTCACTCAGCACCTGGACCAGATTCATGGAATGCTTTATTTATAAAGCAGTGCAAAGTACCATTAGCAAGAGCCCTTAGTATTCTGTGGAGAAAGAGCTTAGATCTAGGTGAAATTCCAGAGGCCTTAAAGAGTGCAGACATAGCTCCTTTGCATAAGGGAGGTAGTAGAGCACTAGCTAAAAATTACAGACCAGTAGCCCTCACTTCTCACATCATAAAAATCTTTGAAAGAGTGATGAGACGGCAGATTACAAAGTTCATGGACCAGCACAACCAACACAACCCGAACCAGCATGGCTTTAGAGCGGGTCGATCATGCCTGTCACAGCTGCTGAACCATTATGACAGAATTACAGAGGCATTGGAGGACGACCAAAACGCAGATGTGATTTACACAGATTTTGCAAAGGCGTTTGACAAATGCGATCATGGAGTGATAGCGCACAAAATGAGGGCCATAGGCATTACGGGGAAGGTAGGCAGATGGATTTTGAGTTCCTAACACAAAGAACACAAAAAGTAGTAGTGAACAGGGCAAGATCCAGCATCAGCGAGGTCAAAAGCTCAGTGCCCCAAGGCACTGTCCTGGCACCTCTGCTGTTTCTAATCCTCATAGCAGACATAGATAAAAACACCCAGCACACTTTTGTATCATCATTTGCAGATGACACTAAAATAAGCATGAAAGTCACTACGGTAGAGGACACTGAAAAATTACAGGAGGACATAAGCAGGGTCTTCCAGTGGGCAGTGGAGAACAACATGACGTTCAATGGTGATAAGTTTCAGCTGCTTAGGTATGGAAAATGAAGAACTCAAAAGGAACACTATATACAAAACGCAAGAGGGTCACCACATAGAACGAAAGGAACACGTAAAGGACTTGGGAATAATTATGTCTGCTGATCTGTCGTTTAAAGACCATAACAAGACAAAGATCACAACAGCCAGGAAGATGACGGGTGGGTATTGAGAACTTTCAAAACAAGGGAAATAATGCCGATGGTGACACTATTCAAATCGCTAGTGCTCCCTCACTTAGAATACTGCTCAGTGCTGACGGCCCCGTTCAGGGCAGGAGAAATAGCAGAGCTGGAACAAATCCAGAGATCGTTTACGGCTCACATTGAGCCATTGAAACATCTAAATTATTGGGAACGCCTTCAAGTCTTGAACATGTACTCATTGGAGCGGAGGAGAGAGAGATACATGATAATATATACATGGAAAGTACTTGAGGGCCTGGTCCCAAATCTGCACACTGCCATAACAACATACTGGAGTGAGAGATATGGGAGAAAGTGTAAAATAAATCCAGTGAGGAGCAGGGGTGCGGTGGGGACAATACGGGAGCACTGTATTAACATCCGGGGTCCCAGACTATTCAACATCTTACCAGAAGATATCCGAAACACGGCTGGAACCAGTGTAGAAGCCTTCAAGAGGAAACTGGACAAATATCTTCACCAGGTGCCAGATCAACCAGGCTGTGATGGATATGTGGGGCAGCGGGCCTCCAGCAGCAACAGCCTGGTTGACCAGGCAAGCACCAGACGAGCCTGGCCCATGGCCGGGCTCAGAGAGTAGATACTCTCGAAACTCTTCAAAGGTATATTCAAAGGTATATACCGCATCTGCTAGGAAAATGATAGAATGGATAATGAGAACTTTCAAAACTATGGACGCCAAACCCATGATTCTCTTCAAATCGCTTGTTCTCTCTAGGTTGGAATATTGTTGTACACTAACTGCTTCCTTTAAGGCAGGCGAAATTGCTGACCTGGAGAGTGTACAAAGAACTTTCACGGCACATATAATTACGAAAAGGCACCTAAATTACTGGGAACGGTTGAAGGTCCTTGATCTGTATTCCCTGGAAAGCAGGTGAGAGAGATACATGATAATATACACTTGGAAGGATTAGTACCAAACTTGCACACGAAAATCACTCCCTATGAAAGCAAAAGACTCGGCAGGAGATGCAACATTCTCCCAATGAAAAGCAGGGGCGCCACGAGTACACTGAAAGACAACACAATAAGTGTCTGGGGCCCAAGACTGTTCAACTGCCTCCCAGCATACATAAGGGGGATTACCAATAGACCCCTGGCTGTCTTCAAGAAGGCGCTAGACAGGCACCTAAAGTCTATACCTGACCAACCGAGCTGTGGTTCATACGTCAGTTTGGGTGCGGCCAGCAGTAACAGCCTGGTTGATCAGACCCTGATCCACCACGAGGCCTGGTCTCAGGCCGAGCCGCGGGGACGTTGACCCCCGAAATCCTCTCCAGGTGTGGTCCAGGTCTTCGCCAGATGCTGCACTGCAACGAGAGGCAAAGCAAGGTTGTCCTGCAGGCTTCATCACATATTGCCGATGAGCAGTGTACTTGTGCTGCAGATCTGGTTAAAGGCATCTGCATGTTTGTTAGGATTCTATATAAGTTTGGAAAGCTGCGAACGAGATATTTTTTTTTTCATCCAGGATAGGATATTCCCTTCTACGATTCACGGAACGGGTGGGGCTTGAACCCATGACCAATTGGCCGAGCTGAGTGGTTAACACACCGACCTGTGAGTTTAAGGACTCACTTGCCAGGGTTTCAAACCCCACCCGTTCCGTGATTTCATTGTGATCGTGCTATTACGATTTCACGAGTCACACTGTTCTCTAATCCGAGTAGTCGAAGTAGCTGAGGCAGTGTGCCTGTAATTACGTTATAATATTCGTCAAACAACAATTGTTCAATGGACATCAAGTAAAAAAAAAAAAAGGCTTTCACAGTGCAGTGCGAGGGTTATACTGAAATTTCGTTCAGGCATTTTCACACACACGGTAACACTGTGGAGGACTGTTCGTGTGAAGAGACTTGGAAGCTGAATCACTGTCCTCGCAATAACAAGTCCAGAAATGTCTTAGGTACGTATCAGGAATTTCATTGTGTGTACAAGCTGCCAGTGAGTGAGCTTTCGTACATTGCCTATACTAGTGTGCACGTCCTAGGATGTATGCGTAACCCCCATATTATTTCCTGATGAACAGCAACGTCAACACTAGTGGGTTACAAGTTATGTAATTACTGTAATCATCACCGTGTACCTTCCATTTTGCTTAATTTATCAATAACCTGTTCCTCTCTTCCTTATCACCATTGTATTCTTAGTTCCATCCTGTGCTCATTATCACCCACCGCTCCTTCATTATTTTTCCCTGACCTCATCCCTGCAATCACAATTTCCAGACGGATCATTATACTCACCGCTTTTCCATTTCCTTTTTTCTTTCGGCCTACCATCACTGTCGTAATAGGCCTACGTATGCCATCTTCATGGCCTAATTTCTCCACCATAATAGACGTAGCCATCATCTTACTAATGTTGTTAGCAATTGGCCAGAATTATTATTTTCAAGTCATCTTCATAGTTGATATACTATCATCACTATTCTCCTTATCATTCTTCTCTGCACCTCGCTATACTTATCATATTGCCCCTGAACATTCCTCTACCTATCATCCTGCCCTAAATCTCCCTCTACCTATCATCCTGCCCTAAATCTCTCTCTACGTATCATACTGCCCTGCACTTCCT